>VZTJ01003848.1:1006142-1189426 GCA_013397795.1 Orthonyx spaldingii
AAATCATTTTAATAAAAAAAAAAAAAAAAAGGTATCTTCCAAAGAAGCCACCAGGAAAAAAAAAATCAATGACTTGTGTCTGTGGAGGGACCAAGGCCACCTTTCACCTCATAGACCTTACAGAACTAGTCCAAATTTCTTCCTCAGTTCACTATTTTCATTGCAGATGCAGCTCTGGGAGGTCAGACCTGGGATTTCAAATCCTTTTGAACTGATATAGATACCATTTCATGCTGATATAGATATCTTTTTTAAGCTGATGCAGGTAAAATAGATTTCAAAATGCCCATCGGAGCTTACCGACACTCCTGCAGTCCTCTTGTTCTTTGTGAAATTATTGCTTTTTGTGGAAGTGGTGGAAATTTAGAGACAAAAAAATAGGTAGAAAGCATATGGCAATGCTGCCAGGTGAGAATAGGGAGTCCTTACTTTTTCTGGCGGCTACAACATATTTACAACCAGATTTGTAAACACAAAGGGCAGTCTGGCATCTGTCCAGCATCTACTTGCCTGTCTGTAAGTACAAATTTAAAAATAATAATTGACCCCTGATTCATAAGGTCAGTACTTTTACATGCCTATGTGTTAGGATGAAAAGGAAAAAGTGTTTTCTTCATGGGATTTAATTTACAAAGAGAAGAGGATTGGACAATTGTTGGACTGGTATTATGGGAGACAAACTGGCTCAGTCATTTTTGCAATGAGAGTTAATAAACCCAAGTCCACAACAAGATGCCTCCCCAGAGAAATCCAGTTCTCTTCCCAAAGCCTTCTAGCTTCCAGGGCCAGGTACAAAGTCAGTGATCATGGCTGTGAGAGGCAAAGAATGTAATGAATAATAGAAATTAGTCAAAAGGAATAAAGGACACAAAAACACCCTCCCAACTCAGCATTTGTCCAGTGAGTGTGGCCATCAAGAGGCAAGAGCGAAGACAACAAACTAAGTCATACAGCTCCCTTCCCTATTCCTCACTCCATGGTATTGATGGAAGGGATTTTGGGCACAAGGGCCTGAAGGGAGTTGCAAACAGATTCTTCTAACTCATTTTCAGCCCTGTCCAGGAGGCGGAAGAAGCATCAGATGAAAAAGAGTCATCAGCCTTTGTACTGTCTCTGATGGCTGTGGAAGGTGGCAGGAAGGACCAAGACTTGGTGACTGCTAATTTTTCATATTGTAGGCAGGGAACACAGAATGCAACTCAGATAACGATGGTGAAAGCTACTTTAAGAAACTTAGAGGAAGTCATGATGCCAAATGCCAAGCTAGGAAGTAAACAGCCATTTTAGGACAAAGAGAAGATGTCATGGTTTAATACATGGTAAGGAAAGGCATCCTGGGTTTTCTGTGGAGACGTGCCTGTGGAGATAACCTCCAGCCATCCTGAATGATGTTAAACCACGTGCAGTATTGGTATCTGCACTTCATTAATTACTGACGAAAGTTTGCAAAAGATGCTGCACTTGGGTACTCAGGACAGGTCTCTGTTCATGGTGGAAATAAAAAACTTTGCTCTGTTACACTATTCAGCTGGGTGGCAGCTGGCCTTGGGGTAACGATGAAAACCTTTCTCACACTGGCAACAAATTCACTTTCTTAAAGTGATCATGCAGCTCTAAAACAGCAAGGCTGGAAAAGAAAATTTTTTAAAAGTAAAAGAAACATCAAAACCCCTTCAGGATTATTCACTTTTTTGAATTACAACCTTCTTAGTACTATAATACCAGTCCAACAATTGTCCAATCCTCTTCTCTTTGTAAATTAAATCCCATGAAGAAAACACTTTTTCCTTTTCATCATGAAAACATAGGTATGTAAAATACTGACCCTATGAATCAGGGGTCAGTTATTATTTCTAAATGTGTGCTTACAGACAGGCAAGGCTGGACAGACCCCAAAAGGCTGGGGATTGTGTTCTGGCTGCCTATTACAGTCATTAAGTAGGTGATTCATTGCCTAGCATTTAGTACTGCCAGACTGTGCCTTTCTATGCAATAAAGAGGGAGAAAGAGCTGCAACATCAAAGTCAGGCACTCACAGTCAGCCATCTGCCTAACACTTTGACTTATGTCCCTTTATTGTACATGGATCAGGGTCTATGGTGGCGTACTCTGATCTCCTACCAAACATCAACACTGTTCTAGGTGCTTGGGTTCATACTAGGGGCCCTGTTTGGCAATAAAATCAGCCTTATCTAACCTGCGCCAAGCACAGAAAGCAATTTCAAACAATATATGAAGGAAGGATGGCAATGCTTCATTGGTTCTTTTAGGTTTCACAGCATAGGCAGCGGGTCACCAACCCACAGCAATGTGTGGCACTCCTCACTCCCCCACATGGGCTGACCTCAACTTGCTTTGCTTAAGTGAGTGAATGTTATTGATCCCTTTTTTCTGGAGGAAACAGAAACATCATAACAACACCAAGATTTCACAGTGAGAGTCAAACCCAAATGGTTGCTCCCCGAAGTCCTACCTAACACAGGAAGGAAGAATTGTAAATTGGCCTGCTACCAGCCTCCACAGCAGCATTTGGAGCCAGGACTGCACCTCTAATCCT
This sequence comes from Orthonyx spaldingii, assembly GCA_013397795.1. Lineage (NCBI taxonomy): Eukaryota > Metazoa > Chordata > Aves > Passeriformes > Orthonychidae > Orthonyx > Orthonyx spaldingii. The sequence goes on from VZTJ01003848.1 coordinate 1,008,700, forward strand.
GTGCTTCATTCACCTCAGCACAGTGCAGCAGCAGCAGCAGTTAGCACGTCTCCTGCCGTGTATGCAGGGCTGTCAGAGCCACAGGTCTGCTGTGATCCTCCAGGTTCAGACAAGGCAATAACCCTGGAATGGAGGCAGCAGGTGGAGGTGCTTGGCAAAGCCAAGGTGTTTGGCAAAGCCACTCTTCCCTCGGGAGTCGGAGTGCATTGCTTCCTGAACAAGCCCAGCCGTGTTTGCTCACTTAATTGTGCAGCTGCAGGTTTGCTTCCAGCTCCCGCTGCTGTCACCGGACTGCGTAAGACCTGCCAGGCTTCATTCACATGCCAGACATGAGACCTGGGTGCTTGACTCCTGTCTCTGCCTCTGGGACGTCAGGCAGCGAGGGGTGACACCAGCAGAGCCACTGCAGTGCAAGAAAGCTTCCATTCATCACTGAAGATGCAAGCGGCACAGCCAGGCCAGGAGGCAAATAGTGGTAACACACTGTGTGTGTCCTGCGATTATTCCTGCACACTTGATTCAGATTTCCTATTGCTAAGATCCAGATGAGGCCATGCTCTGGCAGCAGGAAGGGATGTAGCTGTCAGGAATGGTTACAGAAAATAGAGGTGGGTGCTGGGGATAAGGGGGCCGTGGTGGCTTGACTCATTCTTGTGCAGCAGAGCCTCTGCATAAGACACATCCCTGCATGCAGCCACTCCTGCCAGTGTGAAATGACAACTCTGTGCAATCTCTGGGCAACTCATTGAGCAGCTACTTGTGAAGCCCTTTAAAGAACCAGTGGCTTCTAAGTGAGCTGATCAGCTAACGCTGTCCCTGGGGAGGTGTGGGGCGGGTGGAACTTCTGCGTTCACCAGGAAGGTCTTGGAGATTCCGAAAGACCCCACTGGCCAGTACTGCCGGGTACTGGTGCAGATAATTCTGTCCTCTACCCCAGCCGGAGTTTTGGTGAGTATCCACCTCCCCCAGGTAGATGGCTAAAGCGTTACCAGGGTGAATCAGAGGGCTCAGTCGCATGGAGTTCCAGAGCACTTTATTCCTGAAGGGGTCCAGTGGCAAAAGAGGGCGAATGGCCTTGGGAGACCCTTTTTATAGGGTCTGGCCAGGGGACAATGGCACAGGGGAGGAGAGGGAGGCAGGGGGATACAGAGAGAGCAAATGATAAGGTAGGGGGAACAGGTTGCAATTAACATATCCAGGTAAGGTTACACAGGGAAAAACCACTTCGTTTTCCAGGGGTGGTCTCACAAAGCTGAGTTATCCCACCAACGTTCCGGGGTGGGCTGAGCAACCCCAACAATCAGCTTCATACCACCTGAAATATTCACATAGCTGATACTCCACTCAGCTGAGTGTCTAGTCTGTGGCTTGCTTGTGAGGACAGTATCTAGGAAATATTGTTACAACAATAATGTATTCATTCCTCTCTGCTGATTTGGAAACTTTGAGCCTCACCTGGTTTCGTTTTCTCATTTTGCTTTCAAAAACACACACCCAGTCAAGTAACTGGTCATGCTCACACAACTCTTTGTGTTCTGCTGCTGTGTTTATTTGAGATTCACACATGCACACACACTTGAGAGGGAGATAAAATCACTCTGGCTGAGAAGCTTTATCTTGCCTATCTGTTCCTCAAATAGATCCATTTGACTTGGAAAGGAAGGGGATAATTTGATTCCTAACAGTAAATGTCCTCCTTTGATCTGATGTTTTTGCAGTTAGCCGTTCCCCAACAGATCTTTTCTCTGTGATGTTTTCCTTTTGTTTTCTTTCATTCCTGTCTTATTTTACAATAACACATTTGAGAGAACCCACCCTTCCTTCTCCCAGGGAAACATCATATCTAACCCATTCACAGTCAAGCATAACTAAAATTCACAGCACTGTCTCCTGTACCATCCTGGATCTTTAGATGGTAAAACACTATCTGGTTGTGCTTGCATTTAAGCCAGCAGATGCTAGCATTACTACATTTCAAAGGACCCCAATCAATCCACTTCCTTCATTGTCCCACTCTCGCAAAAACCTAGACAGAGAAGCCTGAGGCTTTGTAGTTTTTGAAGTGCTCTAATCTGGACAGATCTTACCATTGCTGTCATAATTGATTAAGCTGTTGCCAGCATCCCCTGCATCTCCAGAGAGCTGTCATGGTTCACATTCATCAGGGCATGCTCCAAAGTTCACACACTTCCACAAGGCACAGCTCAGAAAGAGTCAGACGTCATTAGAATAATAATACTTTGCACTTGCCTCTCGCCTTTCATCACAGGCTCCCAAGGCACAGCGCAGATACTCGGAGTCCAGTTCTGCTACCCGTTGTCACACCCTGTTATACTGCACAGCAATCCTCTCTCCATCTAAAAACCATCCATGGAGCTGTTTGCAGAGCAAGATACACCAAGGACGCTTTTGAGAGAAAATTGTTGCTCCTGTTCTAAACTAATGGAAAAACTTAATGGTTTGCCCTGGTCTGCCAAAGGGTGACTGAAAGCTGGCTTGCTGGTCTCCCACACAGGGTACCTGCAAATGTTGCCTCTGTCAGGATCAAAGTATCCCCACATAGAATTTTGTGAGTTATAAATGTAGGCTTTGTCTGCTTGCAGACAGAGGGTGAAGGAGCCATGCAGATGGGAGTGGATGCACTGGGGAACATTTACAGGTGAGTAGGAGCATCTTCTTTCAGTCCTCCATCAGATTTACCAAAGAGGCTGCAGATGACTCAGTGTGAGAGTTAACACAGAGCACAGTGTTCCCAAATTCCTGCTCAATGTCTGGTCACTATAAATTCCCTAGTTTTGCTAGCCCATGGAATTCATTAGCTACTTATATATTTCTTCATTTATTGACTTCAAAAAAAGCACATATTAAATGAAGTTTTATAAAATCCTAAAATGTTAATTTTCTATGTTCCAGACAAATAGGATGCTCATCCAACCTGTGTGCACAGTCACAGATGTAATGGATATATAATTTTTATAAGTATTTAAAGTATCTCTTTCAATTTTTGGGATGCTTATTTACATGATAACTTTACACCCTTACTTATCTGCTCTCTCCTTTTCATCTGGCTAGACTTAAACAGCGAGAAGACATAACATGACTAAAATAAAATAGCTCACTAAAGAAAGGGCAAGCTGACTTGGAAAACCAAAAGCCATCCCTACTCCTACCAGCTGGAGTTTCTCCCACTTCTACAGCCATTAAAGTTATGAAATGTTTGGATGTTTTACTAATTCCATTAAGAACCAGAAAGGCTGTTCCCACCATGACCAGAAAATGAAACAGCAGCAATCACACGGGAAAGTGCTCAGCTTTCCAGACTCAGCAGTTTTATTAGTGCAAATATCCTCCAGATAGACAGCCACACATTTGCCTGCTTCTTTACTCTGAACCCTAACTCAGCCTGGGGTGGCTAAGCTGGTGCTACTAACCTTCTTCTCAAGCTCATTTCACCTGGAAGAAGGAATGGCCCACTGACGAGGACTTTGACCAATCTAACACTTTTGGAGTTTTGTTTTTTTTTTCTCTGTCTCTCTTGTGGATTGCCTGAGCGACTTTGGGCAAGTTGTTAATTCTGTCTGTCTCAGCTCCCCAGCTGTGAAATGGAAATGATAGCACTTGCATGCTGCAAAATGGCATTAAGAAGGTTAATTTTGATGCATCTGGTATATGATGCTACTAAAAATCTTGGAAACACCATTTCCCAGGCTCCATCATTAGCTTTGGTCTAATTCTTTCCTAGGACTTTTCTAGCAGCAACAAATGCTGGTGTGACAAGCATGGGATTTTTTTTGTGGTGTTGTGTATGCTTCTTCCTTTATCACTCAGCTCCTGGATTCATGTGATTCTTCATAATCTCACTCCCCATTAAAATAAAGCCTAAAGTTTCATAGTCAGGAAATCAGAGTGTAAGGGGGGGGCAAAGGAAAGAAATGAATGCCAACAAGGATGAATGCAAAAGAGGAGCACTCGAAACAGCCTAATATTAGTTATTTTAAAGTATCAAGATTTCTAAGCTGATAGGGGGCTTAATTAAGGATTTAAAAAAAAAAATTATTTGTAAGTGCAGAGCTGACAATACCAAGGTTCGTTCTTCCTGTTTCTTTCCCTTCAGGTGCTATTGCAGTAAAGATCAAATCAGCACAATTCGCTCCAATTCACCAGTACAGGCACCTAAATTACAACCCCAGCACCACCCGAGTCTTTGACAGAGTGAGACAGAGCTCATGCTGTTTTGAAGCCAGCTCACACCACGGCTGTCTCGCTCGCTAGGCAGCAATGTGATGAGTGTATTAGCATTTAGCAAAGGTATATGAAGTCATGGTCCCTGCCTCGAGGAGCTGACAACATTGCAATACAGAGGGACAAGAACAGGAAGCCACATAAAAAGAAAAAGAATTAAGCAGACATGTTGGTTATGTATTCTTGCAACCACATCAAGCCTGGTCACTAGGGAGGAAGCTACTGTGCCCTTGAATGCAATTCCCACTCCCGAATCCGGGCCCCGGCAGTCACACGCAGGTCGGCACAGACGGGCACGGCTTCCCGGCAGCCTTTCCCAGGGCCAGCCCACCTGCCCGCAGCGCACCGGGCTGCTCGGAATGCAGCAGACAGGCATGCATAAGTTAGCCGTGAGCCACACACGGAATTAAATCACTGCCTGGTTCAGCTACGGACGAGCTGCGTACGATCTGCTAACATTTCCAAACCTTGTCATTAAAAATTCCTCACTGCAGCCTGTGCCGAATGGGATGGGTAAAGCCTGCGGGTCCCAGGCTCCTGGTGCTGCCATCACGAACCTCCTTCTTCCTACAGCAGCCATATTCCTGGCACAGCTGCACAGACCTCAGCCTGTTCTAGACCCCTGCACCCCAGAACTGCCAAGATCCTCCTGCTAACAGTTCTGCCCCAGGGCTGGGGTGAGTTGTGTGTAGCCTCAGCACAAAAGGAGGGACAGCTGTGTCTGGCCCGGGCCTCGTCAGAGAAAGGCTGTGTGTTTTTCCTAGGAAGCTGTGAAATTCTGAGGCAATCACACAAAGGAAAGAAAATCTTCTTAAGAGCCAAGGAGGAAAGTCGGACATGCAGGACTATTGAGAGGCTTGCTCAAGGTCACACTGCAAGTCACTGCTGGAGCTGGACTGAGACACGAGGACCCCCAGTCTCCAGGCTGTACTATGCTCCCTTCCCTTAGACCAAATCAGACCAAGGCAAATTAGGATAAGAAAATGGTCAGACTAAGGAAACTTTCTCTAATATTAGGAATACCAGCATCTCCAGACACTGATTCTGGTAGCAAGAACCTGTTCCTAAAGCTGTACAGAAAGAGATTTTTCCTTGACTGCTTGGTGGAGTTTATAACTATCATCACGCCAGCTTCTTTGGGCATTTCAAGTCCAAAATAGCAAATTTCACAGTTTAAGCCGACTCATAGAAGCACAAGGGCAATATAACCTGATCTTAGGTAGCTGAAGTGGCCACTGTCTCTCAGATATTTAGCATTCCTCTGCAGAATCCCATCAGCCTTCCTTGTGGAGCACTGCACATCCTGGTCTCCCTCTGTATACTTTATTGCTTTGTTAAAGAGAAAAAGTAAATGGGCCAGATCTGCAGCTGACGTAAATCAGCATCTCCCTCCCGAAGTCAATGAAGCTACACCAGCGGGCACTAGCTAAAGATCTGGCCCAGTGAGTTTAGTGCCACGAGGTTATGAATCACTGTTATTATGTGGCGCTGCATGTAATTGCCTGATCCCTTCTCCCCATCTCCCCAAGGGGTCCAGAGCAACTCTCCTCCTAATGCTGCCAGCAGCAGGGGGAGAGGAGAGTGTAATGTTCAATTATCTTTTGCATGTTTTTCCAATAGTAAATCACAGCAGGGGATGTGACCCCCTGCTAATTGGAAGTCACGTCCTGTGGGGTTCTTTTCTTCCCTTTTGCTCCACTGTGTATCTATTTGTATTAAATACTGATAAATGGCACAAATGGAGAGAGGTGGTAGATTTTGTGTAGTTGTGGGTCTAATGAAGATTTCTCTCACAGGTCTGCTTTCTTCTCTGGTTTCAAAAATGTTCAATCACGTTTATGCCAGGTTTTAGCGTACGAGGCTAAAGCTGATGGAAATTCCTTCAGCCAAACCTGACTTAAGTCAACTGAGCAATCCCTGTGTTACGGGAGGATAATGTTTCTTTCACTACCGTCTACCATAAGGTCTGAAATCCCTCCATGGATGCTTTGTGTTTCAGAAAGGGCAAAACTCAGAGATGGTAATGCAGGAGACAGGAAGTGTTTCTGTGTAGCTCATCAGCAAGCCAGTTTAAGTTTTCAAAGGGATTTAATCCAGGCGAAATTCAACCCCGTGGTCAATGAAGCACTCACATTCCTTCCAAAGCTCAGCAATAAGGCGTAGGCACCGACGGGTGAGATGGACAGGCAGAGATTTCCTGGGGGCAGTGTGCAGGCTGTGACACCCCGCTGGCAGTGCAGGGTGGTGGGTGGGCTCTCTGTGTCACCCAGGCCTGGCAGCACAGCACACCTCCCTCTGTTTCAGACCAGGGTCACCAGAACTCCTGGTGGTGTGGAGCTGCTCCTGCAGGCACTGTGCAGAGAGACCACTGCTCTCCCTGTGCTCCCCTCATGCTTTGGGTCTGTTACTGAGGCTTTTATAGCCTTCTCAGCCCATGGGACACGAGTACCTGTCCAACCTGTTCTGCATGATATCCACAGCAGTGGAGTGGCTGCTCTGGAAAGAGCACTGGACCATAACCCTACATGACCTCTCGTCAGCATTACCACCAACCTCTTCCTCCACCCAGTTCCAACATATCAGATATGTTCTCATCCCATAAACCAACCCAGCCCTGTCTCATGCATGGAGGGATGATACCTGAGAAGCCTGTTACATCACGATGCTCTGAGACACAATTACACACCTTTGAAATGTACCCAGCACCTATTGCATCATGAGAGATGTACCAAGAATATGATTAGAGAAGGATAAAAGGTGTTTCTTTAATAACGCATTAGCCAACGTGTTTAATGAACGTATTTTAAATGCCAGCTACAGACAGAACAAGGTGTATTTCAACACACATTTGCTGATCAAGGGAAACCTCAGGAGGAAGTCTAAAGGGAACAAATGAACTTGGCAAACTGGAGAATCCAGCCCACAGAGAATTCAGTGGAAATTAGGGCCCTAATTCAGCAAGGTATTTAAAGACAGATTTTTAAAGGTATTTAATGAGTTAAACATTTAAATACCTTTAAAAATCTCATCCACTAATATGTAATGATCTCTAAATCTGTGTTCAGATCCATCCCTATTCATTTCAGCAAAGTAAGCAGTACTAAAATGCTCTGCTGAATCAGGACCTAAATCAAATTCAACAGGCTAATCCAGAAATTATCTAAATCCTATACAAGCTAGTAAAGGACAATTCCTCCCCTCATTTTCTGGTTCTGGAACCGTCCTGTGAAATCACTTCTCAATATTTTATTAAATTCAGTGGGTTATATGGGAAAAAAATCCATACCTAAGTAATCATTTTATGTCAAATTCTGTCAGGCCTTCTGAGAAGACCAGAGGTTTGAATTTCAAAGAGCAGAATCAATAATCAACCACTATACAACAATTTGGAGATTTACAACACAGAAGTATCCACATGGCACATAAAAATTATGTTCTAAGCATCTGTTCTCACATTTTATATCTGATTAGGAGTACAAGTCACTGTTACCTCTCAAAACTAACCCAAAGGAAATCTTAGAGGAGGAGGAAGTGAGAGGAAGCTCAGGTACCATGGGGATGGACACTGTAAGAACACAAATCAAATCTAGTGTGTCCTACCCTGGCAGAGAATTAGGGCAAGCCAGAGGTTTAAGTATTTATCTCATTTGGCTGGGTAGAGAGTGAAAAAGTCTCTGCACCAGAATTCCCCTACTGCAGCTGGCTGGTCATAAAAGGAGTTTACAAACACATTTTAAGAGGGAGCAGAAGGGATTGATAAGGTGAAGAGACCCTTAACACTCTTTAGTTCCTTCACCCCTGCAGTGAAAGCAAAAGCAATCTTGGTGAGATCTTGAGAGAGTGAGAAGATAAGATACCGGTGATACTATTTTAAAATATCTCCAGAGAAGTGGCTGACAGCCCACACTGCAGTGAAAACCTGATAAGCGTCAAGTACTGAGCAAAGCTTCAAATATGAGAGCTTGAAGTGTAATGAGCTTCTTTTCACCCCCAAGGAGTCTCTGCCCACATCTGCAGAGCATGAAATGCCCTGACTGCTGGTCATGCTGCACAAGCACCGTGGCTTTGTCAGGTCCTCAATCTGCTCTTGTCAGAGAGTGTGCACACGTAGGCGGCTGCTGCAGCAAGAGGGTGTGATGGTGTGATGGCATCCTGTCCCCTGACACCTCTCTAGCATCAAGGAGCTCCACCACTGCCCTGCTTCACCCCCTTGCAGCTCCCACCCTGCATTGGCAAGTGTTACCCTCAAAGCTGAGCTTTTTCAGTAGGGGTAATACAGGAAATGTTTTGGTCTGTTCTGCAAAAATAACCACTTGGCAAAAAAGAGCCACCTCATGTTTGTCAATAGCCCCAGAGGTGCTACTCTCAGTATGAACAACTGTAAGAAATCAGAATACACATCTTTTACTCACATTACTATGGTGGGGAAGGTTTGGACAGTAATGGGGTTTTTGGTGAAAATAGTAGTTCTTTCACAAAGGCATTTTAAGCTACGTTTTTATTGCAAATCATCATATGCTTTGGGCCCATCCTGAGATACAAAGATCAAGTACAGCTATTCAATTAGATGTGTGAAAGCATCATGTTCCTGAACAAAATTGCACTGCTAAAACTAACCTGCAGTGCTGTGAATTATGCTGACCAATCCACTCATCAGGCAGCAGAGGGTTGTTGATGTGATTGTGATTTTGCTGCTGCTGGCTTCACAGTGAAAGAGAGTGACTGGTATTGGTGGCATAACAGGTATTACAAAACATTTTAGACTGAGGCAGGATCTTTGGCTCACTAAGCAGCAGCACCACCAGAAGATACAATTGAAATATCATTGCCTTTACAAAAAATAATGTTTCTGGCTAGAAGCTCTGACTATTTTGCTTCAGGAAAAGTTACCCACAGTCACTTCTGCAATGGACTGGAGTGTGGAGCACAGGATGTTGAACATGGGACGCTCTGCTGCAGGATCAGTTACCCGCTGATGGGCAGGACTTCAGTCCATTCAACTGCAATAGGAAAAAGGTCATTATTTACAACTTCTTTGAGAGTATTTCTTGGACCAGGAAAACTTCACCCTTGCTGTCTAGCCTTTCTGAACAGCCAGGCAAAATCAGACAGGCATCACCTGAGTTTTTCATCATACTTCTCATCATATTCCCAGCTACCACGATTAAGGTCTGGGGTGTGTTTATGGCCTCATTCTATATTCATATATGGAATTCTATGGATGTCAATACACAATTATAATTTTTAATGTAAATTTTACTGTGCAGGCAGCAGTGTGATTTTTGTCCACACAATTTTCCCTTCTCAAGAGATCTCTTGTGGCTTAACTCCTGTGCAGTGACAAGAAACCCAAAGAAGCCAGGACTGCCAGTGACCTCCCTGCCATCTCCAGACATGCTGTGTGCAGCTTGATCTGGACTGTCTGTGATAGTCCTTCTTCATCTGGATCTCACTCTGCTGATTGCCTGTGCTCAAGAACTGCAAGTGATCATCTCTCATCTCCAGGGCTGCAGCAGAACATGCTGTTTCTTCCTCCTCCAATTCAGGACTATGCCTGTTTCAAAACAAGTGCTTGCACTGTTTTGAATAACGTAGTACAAACTAGGCAGTGTCTTTCCTTCAGCCTTTGCTGAAGACTGTCTTTGGCAGAGGGTTAATGACAGACAGGCAGAGGACACTCATGAGTTAAACCACAGATTTGCAGCCAGCAACTGCTGTGGCTGGAAGGATGCTGGCAGCTCATTTCTGTGCTTAGCAGCAACATGGAAACTCTTGTGGAAACCAGTCAAAAAAGTAGTTTGCCCTGGTCTTCAGTGATCAGCATCAGAAATCTCTCCCCCTGGTGTGCCCACTGGGACTGGTTCCAAATGGGTGTGTGTAAAATAACAGTAAGAGCAGAACTGTGAGTAGCTTGTCAGAGTCCAGTGGTATAGTTACAATGGGCTATGACCCAATAAAAATATGGGGGAATCTTAAAGTTTAGGGGAAAAAACTAAAATGTTTCATTTCAGATGAAAAGCAGAAACACAAAAAAAAAAAAATCTGTGGAGCATGGAAATGGTGGGGAGAAAAAGAAGAAACCATGAAATAAGCAAATATTTGAATATTGCCCACTATTTAGAGAGGGTTCTAATGCTTCTTCGTATGGAAATTCTAACATCTTTGAAAGTCTGTCCAAATGCAGACTTTCAGAGTTGGAGAACACCATCTGCTGACTTTTGACAACTTGGAAGAAAACCCTGGAATTGTCAGTGCCCAAGTTTAAACTGAGATGTTCAAATTTTCCAAACTACCAAGAGCATAGTGATGGGATGAACAGTGGCTCCACAGCCTGGTGTCACACCAGCTCCATTTCACTGCATTTCTCATGGCGTGGTGTCGAAGACTCTATAATCTCTAGAAAGTACAGCCCCTCAGCCTGCTTGAATGAGAGAAGTGCTCTAGGTCTGCAACTTCTGGAAGCTCTTGCTCCCTGATAAAATTCAGCAAGCAGAGAAGAGATTAGATAGGTTTTCACAGAAGTCTCCTTGGTCAAAGCCTATGAAGTCAACATCTCTCTGCAGCTGGGCATTTTTTTCCTATATATTCTTCCTAAGGCGCCTGTTAAAACCTGGAGGAAGCAAGGAGTCCCACATTGTAAAATTCTGTGCACTTGGTGAGCCAAAGGAAAACTCAGAGTTGAGTACTGGGAATACCAGGATCAAACTCTGCCTCCACTATTGATTGTGGCCTTGGGAAGTAATATCACTATTTGCTTAAGTTTCTGCAAAACACTACAATGTCTGAGTTACCATTTCTGAAGCACCTGGGCAATATAAAGCACTGTGTAAATAGTTATTCCCACAAGAGAAGCATCGTGAAGCTGGACTTATAGGTAATTGACTGCTGCCAACTTTGGTTTTTAAGTGGGTTTCATGTTTGTTTTCCTACAGAAATGTTTCTTTTAGAGGTCGCGCATAACTGAAAACTGTCAGGTTTGACTTCATGTGTTCGGCAGAAATTAGGAGTCGGTTGTATGTGTGCCATGAACCTTACAAGAGATCTTTACAGCTGCCCATTGAGACAGTGTAGGAAATTGTATGCACTGGAGTGGGCATTTCTCCTGGTTTTCCACTGAGAAAATGGGAGGAAAATACCTGTTGTTCTCTGGTGAGGTTTAATTTTTGTGCAAATGTTCTTTGGGCTTCCTGTGAATGGGAAACCAAACATGATGATATGAAAAAGAAAAGAAAAAAAGCCAACAAAACAACAACAATAAAAAAAACCATCCCAAACACACACCCCCCTGCACATAAAAGAACTTTTATTTTTGTCAAAGCACCTCACATTTCTGGTGCTTTCCAGCAGTACATATTTGATGAATAACTCAGCAAATGGGAACAAAGAGGCAAATTCAATAATGCAAGCAGATCACAAAAATATATTGTAAATGGAACAGGCCTGAAGAAAGGATTAAGAAACAGAATCACTAGTACGGGCCTAAAGGTTCTTAAGGTACTACTAATTTCAGGTCATTAAGAGGAGAAGACTGAAAAGGCCTTCTCTTCCTGAAAGCAGTAAGTTACAAAGGATTTCAGTAAGATGAGCCACTGTACAAGCCACTTTCAAAGGCGGGCATGCAGGAGCCCAAAAGCTAAATTAAAGCCCACGAGAATTTTTAAAATGTAAATAATTTTAGGATTTACGTATTATTTGCTCCAGATCTCAGTGTCCCAATACTTTTGAGACAAAATGTAGACCTGCTTCCCACAGAAAAATCTTCTGGAAGTATAGCCATGGGCTCTGAATACATCCTGACATTCCTGCCACTGGAACAGGTACCTGGGAGTAGACAGATGTCCTCTTCAATACCAACAGCATTTAAAACCAATCTAAGCTGTGCAGCAGTGAATAAAAATTCCAGATTATAGAATCTCAGCAGATATTTGTTATCTTTTCAGCATCTTGAATTAATGATTTCTTTGCAAGATGATGACTTTAACAGCTATGAATTGCATTTTTTCTATGAAGTTCTCATGCAGCCCTAGTGCGCATTTCATTTGCATTCACAAATTAATAAAGAAATAAGAAACAAGTATTTTCAATCCTTCTATGTGTAAAATCCTTAGCAACCCTAAGACACTTGTTTCTCACCCATCCTCCTCTCAGTTAAAGATCATATTAGGCTTGGTATGTAATATCTGTGTTGTATGCACCAGAGCTGCACAGGTCAAACACATTTGCTACCCTGACATTGACTAAAGGTAGTGGAAAGGCTGGTCATGGTCCCGTGTTGGACCTTCTTAGTGGTGAGCAACAATCCTGGAGTCCAGCCAGTGGAAGGAGTAATTTGTGTGTAGGTTTCAAGCTTTCGGATCTAATTTCTTCCTCTAACATCCCCTCCTTATCACTGCGGTTGCAAAAAGGGCAGGCTTTCATGCAGCTTCTACCAGCGATGTGTATGACAGAGCATGTTTGCTCCCCTTCATCTAGTGTTTGGGCATAATTTCTAGGTTTTTTATCCTTTTTGATGTACTTTGTGTCTTGTATCATGTTGCAGATACAATGAAGCTGCAAATCTGGGAACTAGGGATAATAAAAGAGTTAAATGGACAGGGAGACATAGATTAAACATCACATTACACTTACTCCAGAGTCGGGGCAGCCACCAAGAGAAGATGGGCGGGTCTTGCCCCTTCCCACCCAGCAGCACTCCTCATATCAGATCTACGATCACTGTGAACAAATGGGTCTGTTTGCTAAACCAGCAGAAAACAAATCTCTTTTTTCTTACATGGGGTTAATTTCCACATCAACCCACTGCACATTTGGATGATCTGCACACACTACGTGAGGGAGGGGCAGGAATACGTGAGTGCGAGCAGAGAGGGGAAAGTAGGTTGTATCAGGTTAAATTGAAGGTAAAACTGCACCCCAGATCCCCAGTGACACATCTAAATTTATCATGGCAGTCATCAGAAGTCTTAATGGGATGCTGAATTGCTTAAGAATCCATAAGGCTTTTCAACATAAAAACAGAAACCTGAAGGTTTGAGGAATTTTGGCAAAAGGTTGCAGACTGTGTATCACATCAGAATATTCAACAGTAAAATTAGTGTTTAGTGGTTTATTTTAATATAATAAAGATCATTTAATTCCAAGCAGAATAATAATCAACCAACAGTATATTAATATTTAAAGACTGAAATGGTGTTTAAATGGACAGCAAGGATGTGTTAGCAGAAATAGTACTTGTACGTTAACCCTATCATTATGGTTTATTTTTCATTAAACTTTTAATCTTTGAGAACTCTATGATACTGTAATAAAATAAGTACTACTTATACCAGTTACAGGAAATGTACCAAATGTTACATAGGGTACCTAGCCCATGGGCCTGGTTCCTGCGGCACATATATTTTGGGTGATTTATGGATTTTAAAGAAAACTAAGATTTGTGTTTGTGTTAGAAGAAAGTGTTAAAAGAGCTTGTATCTTATGCTGTATAAGCAAACAATATTTTTACAGTCGTCTGAAGACCTTTCATACAATTGCAGAAAGCTGAACCATACTAAAGGATGTGCATTTGAACAGCCTAGATTTGTCTCCATCTTTGCTAAAAATCTGCACTATAAAGTAGAACTTGGAAAGTACTTTAGTAATATATACAGCATTACTGATAACTATGCTGGAATATAAGTTCCAGTCATCATATCCATTTTCAAAAAGTATTTTGATAATGTAATTTCAGAAAATATCTAAGAGGATAATGTGTTTTATAAACTAGATCTGTCAGAAATATGATTGTAACACACATAGAGAGTTTGAACTAATTTTAGAAATTAGTTCAGGTATTGATATTGAAGCTTATACTGAAACATGCAAACTCCTGCCTGTGTTAGCCCTATTAAGGACAGTACAAGGGTCTCTGCAGATGCCCACACCTTCACTCCAGACTAAACCAGAGTGACTTTTGAAGCTAAGGTTAGGAAGAGCTCCAGAAACATAACCTCAGCTCAACAGTAAACTCTGCAAATATTTAATTCAATGAGGCAGGAGCAAAAGTGCAAAAGTAAAGATGTGCTTCTCAGAATCACAGCCCACAAGAGGAACTTGAACTATTAAATGCTCTGCAAACAACCAGAAGAGCATCAATAATTTGGGGACTGACCCGTTGAGGATCTGTCTGCTTTTATGGCTCTGTGGCCAAAGATCATCCAGTCACATACAGATTTTTTTTAAGTTCTGAATCTGCCAGAAGGGAAGCATATTGCCCCAAATGTCTGTGTTGCAAAACTACATGCCCTTTCCCAGACACACACACACACTGATGTGAGACATAAACTCACCATCCTTACGCCATTAGTCAGATAGGTCCTTGATGTCTGAACCAAGTGTTCCCTTACTAAAACCTGGACCAGTATTGCTGAATCTGATAGAGAAAATATTTATGAAAGGTGTGAGGAGCCCATTTGCTAAGATATGACTGGGGTTAGCAGAGCAGCTCTGACTGACATGAGTAATTAATTAAAAATACACTGAACTGTCTCACACAGGCAGAATATAGATTTGAGGGGGGAGGTCCAGGCTAAACCCATGTTTCTCCTTCCAGCAGATGGTACTGAAATCCTGTTGAGGGAAGACCACAGCCCCTCCCCTCTAATTTTCACCTTTGTGGCTCTGTTCTGAAAAACCCAGAATTGCCATGGTACAAATAAAAAAAAGTAAAAAGAAGCATTTTTCCTTTGGCAATAGACTGATGACAAAGTGCTGGTTCAGCAGAGCAGGAAAAGAAACAGGGGACCTGACTACAGCTACACACTACTCCCTTCTGGTTTTCCTGTAACAGTTTGACAGTAGAAACCAGTTTCCACATTGACTAGTTGTTTCATTTGGCAGAATTATGCATGTGCAAAAGATAAAACATTTGCCAAAGCTTCAAAAAGTTAGGGAAGGCCAGTGAGAATGAAGAGCTGTCTGTAAGCCATGTATTGGTTGGAATAAAAGGTCCATTGTGTTTAGAACAAGGATGAGGTCCATAGCCATCCGTGTCACAGTTGCATCTGCAGTTCTTAGCAGTGTTATAACCTTTACTGAATGAGTGAACCAGAGGAATGGAGACATGAAGAAATTTGGCTGGGGGAAATATGGGTTTGACAGTAATGTTGATATGTAGGTGAAGTCTACACAAGACATCTCTGCTGCTCCCTGCTAATTAACAGGGGCAATTCTTTGTTACCAGCCCCATGTTCCCAGCATGAACACCTTCCTCCTGCCTTAGCCTCACCTTTCCCTTTCCTTCCCTTTCTCTTCCCTAGAGGAGAAGCAGTACATGGAATGGCTGAAGGCTTCAGCCTGGAGAACAGGAGACTGAGGGAAGACTTCATCAAGGTCCACAACTTCCTTATCAGAGGAAGCAGAGGGGAAGGCCCTGATCTCCTCTCTGGTGACCAGGGCAGGACCCAAGGGAATGGCCGGAAGGTGTGTCTGGGGAGGTTTAGTTTGGATATTAGGAAAAGTTCTTCACCCAGAGGGTGCTTGAACACTGGAACAGCTCCCCAGGGACATGATCACAGCACCAGCCTGACAGAGCTCAAGAAGTGTTTGGACAATGCTCTCAGACACATGGTGTGACTCTTGGGGATGGTCCTGTGCAGGGACAGGAGCTGGGCTCAATGATCATTTCAGTCCCTTCCAGCTCAGAGAATTCTATGATTCTATGACTTTTGACAACGTTTATTTCTTTGGAGAGAGCAAAAGCACACTTTGAAACCTGTCAAGTGTACCCACAGTGGGAGAAGCTACTGTTGCATCCAGTCCAAAAGTCCTGTCGATATTATAGGGTTTTTTGGTGTGAATCTCAATAAGCATGTATAGTCTTGACTGCTTATAGGCATAACTCCCAACATGTTCTGAGGATTTAGTCCTATGGGCTTTAGCTTTTTGACATGTAAAGCTGAAATTATAATCTTTTTCTTCTTCACTTGAATGCTATGATTTATTCGTTAGTGTGATATTATAAATTATGTGGCAGCAAGGACTAACTGGGAAGTTTTTAGACAACACTTACTCCGATAAGTTAATTAATGCCAGGATCATTCCAAGACAAGAGAACTTGATTGTCACCACTGTTGATGATCCCTAGTACAGTTTGGTTCTGTGCCAGGTAGTGTTCCCTGAAAAAAATCCCCAAGCCCATTTTAGAAGCTTGCATGGACCAAAGATCATTTCCAATGGGCAAGTTTGGATTCAGCCAACCCATCTGGTATGATAAAACAGTTTAGTTATAGGAGATGGAGCAACTGGGCCCAGTGCCAGAGAATGACACTGGGTACAATTTCTTGCATGTGTGCATATTCCAGCTATGAGTGAGGGAAGAACTAAGAAATTTGTTAGTGGCTTTAAAACCATGTTTAACACTGCCATAGTTAGACACAGAAATAAACACACAAGATGTTGCCATCTTTAAGTATCCTGATGCCAAATCTCTGTGAGTATGTTTGTACTAAGTGAAAAAAGGCCAGAATCTGTCCCTGGATGGGATGGCTGATGCCCAGACAGCTGGACTGCCCCTTCCCACCCAGACCAGTCTCCAATGTGCTGAGCTATCAGCCCAGACTGCACCCAAAATATGCCAGAAAACTGCCCAGGTGTTTGGGTGACTGAGGTTTATCCCATGCTCTGACCCTTCATGTTAGCAGCTGGTAAGTTGCTCTGTGTTCTGGAGCCTTCTGCAAGCTTAGTGCAGCAGGATGAACACTGGCACTGAACACCTGTAGCACACTATTCTTTGTTCTCTATTTTCTTTACCTTCAAGCCATTGCATCAGTTCAGTGATGTGCCATGAGGTCTTTGCATCTTCACCTCATTATGAAACTCCCCAGCCAGTGAATGATGCAGGTGGAAAGAGTGCAGGGCTCCAGAAGGAAAATCCCTTCTGTGGGAAGCAGGAAGCAGAGGTCCCCAGCCACAGACTGGGTTTTTGTTGATTCAGCACTATGAAAACTCTTTTTGTCCTCATTCAAGAGATGCAGAAATTTTTTCAACATCTTTAGGTGCAGAGCTGGAAAATAGGTCAGGTAGAATAAGTGTGACAAGACAGGCCACTCACGGGGAGGTGGAAAGTTCAGCTATTATAAGTACAGTTGTGACAAGTTTAGATTTGGCATTTGCTGATCAGAATCTCTCAAACCTCTAATAACTTCAACCTTCTCCTGAAAGGACAGTGTTCTTGTTTTTGTCCTTAAAACATTTTTTGAAGTCAATGGTAGATAGTAAAAGATTTATTCTAGGGGCTGAATATTCCATTAAATAAGCAATTCCAAGGTACTTAGAATAGCATAATATGGTAGTTTCAGAAATTACATTTAATATTACACAGTCAGTTTTAGGGCACTTCATTCTTAACTACAGTGTGTTAATGAGAAAGATGTGATTAACAATAAAGCTAACAACTGTGTGTGATGATCCATGCCTATTAAGACTTATTAACGTAATGTAATGGAACATTTTCAAATCATAACATTATATATTATGTACAAACTTCTTAAACTTAATTTGGTACAGAATTGAACAATACTGGTGTTGGTTATTTTACTTATGAAGCAGTCCTCAACTTTTAGAGAGATGTCAAAAAATAATTATAGTAAGTCCATACTTTTAAATGTGTCTCTTTAATATTCATACCAATAATGCTGGAAATCTCATATAATCTAAATATCTACAAAAGCCAATTAAAACTCCAAATTTAAACAACAGCAGTTACAAGCCTGATCACTTACAAACTAATAG
Organism: Orthonyx spaldingii; assembly: GCA_013397795.1. Classification (NCBI taxonomy): domain Eukaryota; kingdom Metazoa; phylum Chordata; class Aves; order Passeriformes; family Orthonychidae; genus Orthonyx; species Orthonyx spaldingii. The sequence goes on from VZTJ01003848.1 coordinate 1,026,712, forward strand.
ATGGTAACACAGAGTTTATATAATTCTGCAGTGTTTGTATCAGGCCCCACCACACATCCACAGAGCCACACTCATCCAGCTCAGCTCATGCTCATCTCATAGATCACCTCCAACAAGGCAGACCTGGTCTGATATTGCCATTGCATTACGGAAGTTTGTAACATCTTTGTCGCTAAATCTGACAATAGGAACAGGACACTAACACAGGATTTTGGAGATGTCAGTTCAAGTCCCTCCTGGGTCACATAGACCATCTATATTTAAAGACCCCAGAAAGATTATTGCTCCTTTTCCTATTGGAGTGTGCAGAATGGAACAAGTGATGCTCCATGGTGCTTAGGTACACCAGTGATGAGGGTCACGAAACATCTTCAGTGCTTTAGTATTTTTTGTTGTCACAAGTCCCCACTCAACATTCATACACTTAAGATTTACCCTCATGCTAACAAAGGTGTTCATCTTGAAAGGTGGAGAGGGACTTTTTACAAGGGTATGTAGTGATAGGACAAAGGGGAATGGCTTTGAACTGCAAAAAAGATTAATTCAGATTAGATGTTAGGAAGAAATTCTTTACCATGAGTGTGGACAGACACTGGAACAGGTTGCCTAGAGACAAGGTGGATGCCCCATCCTTGGAAGTGTTTAAGGCAGTTTGGATGGGCTTTGAGCAACCTGCTGTAGTAGAACGTGTCCCTGCCCATGGCAAGGTGGAAGTAGATAATATTTAAAGGTTCTTTCCAAACCAAACTGGTCCATGATTCCATGATCTAGGAGGTTTGGGTGGCCTCAAAGTAACTTGAGAATTCATTTGAAATGCAGTAATTTGCATACTTTATGGACTAAAATCTACTAACTCCTGGCAATATTTTTTTTCTCTTTCCCAAAAATACCAAAAACCTGTGTGTTTAAAGAACCATTCCACATGCTCTGAGATTTTCATCATAAATATGTGGATGACCTGTAAGTGTCCCCATACTATAGAAAATTCTACTCCAACACAGAATAGAATCAGAGAATCATCAAGGTTGGAAGAGACCTTTAAGATCATCCAGTCAGCCATCAGACCAGCACCAGTGTAACCCCTAGACCACTAAACCACACTGCCCAGTGCCAGAACCAGGCACCTCTTAAACACCTCCAGGAATGGTGACTCCACCATATCCCTGAGCAAACTATTCCAATGCCTGACCATCCTAACAGTGACAAAAAAAAATCTGTTATGTAATCTGAATTTCCCCTATCTCAGCTTAAGGCCATTTCCTCTGGTTCTCTCGGTGCAGCTGCAGTAGAAGAGACAGACCCCACCTCACTACACCCTCCTGTCAGGTGGTTGTAGAGAGCAATGAGGTTTCCCCTGAGCCTCCTCTTCTCGAGACTAAACAAACTCATCTGCCTCAGCCACTCCTCAGAAGACATTCTCTCATCCTCTCCTGAGCCTTGTTGCCCTTCTCTGGACATGCTCCAGCATCTCCATGTCCTGTCTGAAGTGAGAGGCCCAGAACTGAGCACACCACTCGAGGTGCAGCCTCACCAGTGCAGAGTACAGGGGGACAATCACTGCCCTGCTCCTGCTGGCCCCCTCTTCTTGATACAAGCCAAGATGCCATTGGCCTTCTTGGCCACCTGGGCACACTGCTGGCTCATCCTACCTCTAGCTCCAGTTTGACTACCACCATTTACTTCTCTGAAGCACAAAACCATCCTAGGACCAACAGCAATTTTTTTTTTTTTTTGGTGGTCGTGCTCAAGCCAGGCTAAGCTTCAGAGATCAAAACAAACTTTCAATCTCACTTAAACATCTACAGGCATTTTGCTGTGATACTCAGAGCCCTGAGACTCTTTTGGGAATCGACTTTTGGTACAAAAATCACCATATGTCAATTGTTTACACAGGAAACAATAAGTATGACAAATAGTGCAGTTAATAAAATTAACAAGGGTTTTTAGAATTACTTGGGCATTGCTTTGCAGGGTTTTTTATCTGGGGAAGCAACAGATAGCAGAGTAAAGTGGGTGTAAAACATTTTTCAAATTAGAAAGGTTACATTTTGCACTTCAAAATCACTCTGCTGCACTTCGTATTCTTTGCATTTTTTAGTGTAAATTAATAATAAATTAATATTTAATTAATTCATGATAAAAATCAGATATTCTGAGTTACAAGGAAAATTTGACGCGTCTCTCCTACAGACATGAAAAATTATGTGAGATACCGTAACTTTCAGAGGTTCCTGGCTTTTCAATGCTTCATCACACATGCATCAGACTGTGAAAATGCTGGGGGATTTTAAGGGTGACAGGAGATGAGGGGATTCTGGTTTTGTTTTGGCCTCTCCTTTTGAGGTGGGGATTTGTTAATTCTTGTTTTACATATAATTTCTTAGGTATTTTTAAGCACAAAATAAGGAAACAAGAAAATCTAGTGCAATGTCTCAGTTTTAGCTATTCTCACACTTTTTAAAATCTTTATTCCATATAAATCCTGTGAATAAGTTTCTCCCTGTGGATTTTCTCAACTCTTGCTTGGCATCCATCACATATGGAGAGTTTTACCTTCCATTACATCTGTTTGTACCTCACAGCCTATAATCTTATTTAACTTTCCCAGAGTTTGATTCCTCTTTGAGATGACCAGCACACCCATAGGTTACACACACAAGTCACGGTGTGTGTATTACATGTTCAGTGGAGCTCTTGTATGAAACCCTGGCAAAGCCCACATGATATCAGTGTGCACCACACCATAATCCAGTGGGGCATTGCATGCACAAGCACATATTTATCCATTTATGCATGTGTTTAAGCAGTGAGCAACATCTGGTCCTTAACCAGCAAAATGAAAATGCTTCTTCTTTCTGTGCACTGTCACTTCATGGCCATTCAGTTACCCATCGTTTCTTGGGGGCCAATTGTCAAATGGGCCATGTTTGAACAAGAGTGAAACCAAGGCAAGGTGAAGACCCATAACACGACCTCAGAGACGTCAGGGCTCTCTGCAGCTAGTTCCTGGCTTACACCATTTGCTATCTAATGGTTGCAACGATTTTAAAAGAGCCAGCCATTCTTCACCATGTCCACAGCATAAGATAAACAGTACAGAGACACCTGAAAGGATAGAGACACCACACAGCATTTACTGATATGCAGAAAAAATCCCAAGACATTTTAGCCTTGGTACAGAAGACATTTGCAACCAGATTGAGAAGCATTAAGGCATTTACATTTAACCCATTCCTGGGTTGCTGAGGCCACCACAGAGTTGTGCCACACCAAGTGGATATGCTGGCTTGATCTTTACAAATTCCTTTCTCACCCCAAGGGCAAACACATCCAAAGCCATATGATTATAGCTTTCCAAAGTAAGTGTACAACCGTGGAATGTGAACTGTTTTGATGTGCACTGCAACCTGGCCCAGAATGAGGAGAGCTCACAGGCAGTGTCAGGCACACCCGTCAGCAGGAGTTTGTAAAACTCTGGCTTATAAATACTGGCATTAAGCTCAACTTCTGGGCAAGATCATTTCCCATCACAGGAAGCCTGATGCCCAGAGAGGAATGTCCTAGATAGCTGCATGCTCATGAACAAAAGTGAGCCTTTCTGAAGGATCTCTCAATAGGATCTTCTGGGAAACTGTTAGTAGCTCTTCTTTCAAGCAATGGCGTGGGGTTGTGAGGTTTGTTTGGTTTTTTGGTTGGGTTTTTTAATTTGATTGTTGTGTTGTTGTTTGGTTTTTTTTGGTTGGTTTTTCCTTTTTATTGGCCACTGACAGAATGTGATTTCATTAGACCTGTGAGTAAAATTGTGAGTTTTGTGTCTTTCTCCTGTGAACTCCCCTCCCACTTACCCCTTTGCTTCCGAGAAAAAGAACCTGAAAATGGCTGCTTGAGATTTTTCTTTCTGTCGAACTGAAAGTGAGAGAAAAGCTGAGAATTTCTGAGCACAGCTGTACTTTCCCAATCAATAAGAGCTGATTGAGAGCCCAAAATGCTCTGCACACAGCTACAGCCCTGCATTTACTGTCACTGACCGAGGTGAAACCTTCCATTGCCTGCTGCGATGAATCATTTCCAAACCTTCAGTTAAATTATCACAACGGCAGGTGACCTCTGAATTTCACCCATGTCTTTTCACCACCCTTGCTTTCTTTTATAGTTGTTCAATTAAAATGTGACTCACTGTGGTGGAATTTTGTCAGAGTCCATCAACCCCGATCCTGTTCCTCTCCAAACCTTGCTCCTAATACATCTGTCACAAATTTTATTGTAAGCCTCCGTATTTGGTGCTGTCATTTTGTTGGATGTGTCTGCAGCTCCAAAAACTGCATTCAGAAGGGCTCTGTTGTGCCAGGTGCTGCACAAACATAATGAGATCTGTCCCCAGGAGCTACATTTTAAAAGTCCTTTCTATCCTCTAATGACAGACTTGCTCTCTGTGTGTTTTCTTCTGTTTCTCTTGCTGGTTCTCTGTTGAAAGCAGTAGCCTGGCTGCAAACTTATCTTTTGCTACGATTGCAGCAAACTGGATTGTCTTACTGGAGATGGCAGAACTGCTCCAGATTTCTGCTTTGAGTGTCTGACATCAGGACTTGCTCCCATCTTTCACTTATTAAAAATTAGTCATGATAAAATGGCATGATGGGTGCAATAGAAAAATCTTTTAAGGACAGAGATCCAATAAACCTTCTCTCTTTTTTTGATGCAGTGCAATCCTGCCTGTTTTAAGATACTTTAATTACTAATTAACTATGCTGTTCATTTGCTTCATTATATTCATCCCTGCTTTCTTCTGGGATTTCAGCATCTGTTGGGGAGAAAACCTTGGAAGAAAGCCAAAAAACTGCAGCTAGATGTGTTAGTGATGCTCTTTTCAAGTCAGAACTGGAACCATGGACACCATTTGAAGGTAGTTACCCCACTGTGTTACCGTCTTGGATCACATCCTGGGAATGTGACACACCATGTGCTCATCAGAGCTGAGAAGGCCTAACAACAAACTGCGGCATGTTAAGCAAAATTCAACAGACTAAATGAATTTTTTTTTTTTCTTTTAAGCACTACCTTATAAATTGCCCACTCTGATTAAGAGACTGCAAAGGAACCCTTAAACTGAGCACCCTTGGGTGAACTCATCCTCATAAGCAAAAGCCTCCCACTTTCTCTATGAAAAATTATCTCCACTTCAAGAGATAATAGGCAACAGCCTGGCCTACAGGCAGCCACATGCTGGTGGTGGAGTTAATTGATGCAAATGACTCCGGGGTGTTTTGCAGAGGATCTCCGGAGGATCGTCACTGTCTTTACCATCCACATTGCAGCACAGCTTTCTTAAAGAAATAGGTTACTTTCACAAGACCTTCCCTAAGAAGGAGAGTCTAAACAAGGATGAGAAAGTCATCACCAAACTCTAGTACTCAGTATTTGAAACATGAAGTTAGGTGTCATTATTGTTAGTCTCCTACACATTTCAGTCAAGCTCTAATAATATGTTTTCCCACATAAAAGTGCAAATGATCCTGTGTGTCAGAGCTTATGTTTTCACTTCAGAACTAACTCAGGTGAAGCTGTTGTCTCTTCCTCCTTCACAGAGAAACCCCAAATCTGGGGGTGTGTTTTTCATTCAGAGCAGTATTACCAATTGATGCTCAGGATCTCTTCGCAAGGGCTGACATCCTCAGTGCTGAAGATGCAGTCACAGCACACTCATTTGAATGCTGAATTCCCCAGCATTTTCCCACACCTCTCTGTCCCCAGAAAATCACTCCAATTTACATACACTCACCTGGGTGGGGGTATGTCTACAGCACCACCTCACTCCCCAGCACTCCTGTTCTGGATTTACTGATCCTCCATATTGCACAAACATTAATTCACTCTCGTGCTGTTTTTGCAAAGTACCAGGTAGGTCCTTTGAAAGAAAAATCAAAGTGTTATGTCTTATCTATTCTGCTGTGGGAATATCTCCCAGCAGGAAGTATGGATGAGAATGTACCAGGCTGTCTTTCTTCTGCTCTGCAGAGTCCTCCAGCAACTCCCTACAGGCTTTGCAAACTCAAAAACTCCAAATGTGTCATGGTGCACATACAAGACCAAAATGTAGAATCTCAGCTTCATTCCATGAGCACACCAAGCATCAGGACTGCAGCACAGCTCAGAATTTGAACTGAGAAGGGGGCCAAAATGACAGCTGTGTCTTAGAGGAGGAAGGATCAGAAAAACGATATAAGGCCAAGTGTGGTAAGGAAAGGACAGAGCTATCCTGCTGTCAAGACCAGCCAGTCTAGTGGGGATGCAACCACTAGTGAATGTGTTCAGCAGCATAGATGTAGCCAAAGAATATCATTTAATGCAGTAAAAAACAATTATGGGATATTACTTTGATGGGTTCAGTGATGCACACAGGTGTATGCCATCCTTTTGTGGAAATAATGAATATGGGATATGGCCAAGGTTTGCTAAACAGAGTTTAGATCCACATGGAATTCAACCACATTGCTGTAATAAAGACCTTAACATGTGATTGATAGTGGTTCTTTTAATGGATTCCCAAATTGGAACTTTGTCAAGTAAAAATACGACAGATTCCTTAGATGATGATTTTGCATAGGGGAAATGCCATTGCTACTTCCTCACAATTCAGAGATTTTTGTGATACTGTTCTTTACCTGTGAACTTTTTCCTGGTCCATTATACAGATGATCAATTTTGGAGACAAGCCAGAGAGTTCCCTTACATGGATAGCTGCACCCAGTCTTGTTTTGAACGTGGGTTTCCTTCCGTGTTGCTCTTACATTCAGAAGGGATTTCAGAAGGGATTATATCCATTGTGGGTCCACTAACATTGCAGATTACCCTTAACTGGAGACCTCCTACCTGCAGTGAAAACACAACCTGTAACAGCTGTCAATCCACCTTTTCAAAAATGACCTGTCTGCAAGTCTGTGCCATGCCATAACCAACTTTCATGCCCAGGAGTTCCCCAGCTGGTGCTGAGAACCTAACTCAAGAAGAACCATGAAATTCAAATCTGGGGAAAACACGATTAGATGGGTGTTGGTCACAGTAGAGGGCAAACTCTCTGCTGCGACCTAAGATGAAGAGGTTGTAGTAATTGCTCTAGTTTAAGATTGCAGAGTAATCTTGTGTATATCTACAGAGGTGGGAAGGAATGGAAAATCCTCTCCATGCTCATCCCAGCTGAGAATTGTGTAGGCAAAGGTGGGTACCTTCAATGCAAGCCACAGTAGCCACCCCATTTCTGAGGACTTTCTACAGTCTGGATTTTTTCTGTGGACTGGAGGGTTGAAGTGGGAAATTTTCTCAGGAACTCACTGTACTTTATGTACTCACTGTCTGCTTTATCTAAACCCCTTATATCTGCATATTTGGCTTGGATGTCTCATGAGGACAAACATTTACATGAGATTTCTTCCGATTTTTACTTCCAGAAAAGTCAGAAATAGTATAAGAATTTCAAGAATGGCCTCTTAACTTCTGCTTTGGGTTCCCTGTAGAAGGAGGAAGTACAAATCTCCTAACATGTTCCATTCAACATCATTTTTTTCCAGGCCTTTTTGTCAAAGTATCTTCTGCATATTTAACGCTGGAGAAGCTACAAAACCTGCAATAGGACAGCACAGGCATCAGAAGTGTTGGGTGGAAGGGCAATAATTCAACTATCCTACCATTATGCAGAGGGAGTGTGATATTGGTGGAAGACTCAAGACTTTTTCATTCTCTGGAATCACCACATCACACTAATGCACATATTTACTGTGTGGTAGGTATTGCTGGAGACAGAAGAGAGGTGAAAAAATCTCTTCGTAAGTTCTGCCCAGAGTCCTGCTCAATAGCAGAATGTTGATCTATGTGATCATCTTGTTTAAGTAAAAGTTCTCCCAGAGCACTTCAAGACATGTGGAACAAAATATTGCTGTAATTGACAGCTCTGTACCTCCAGTGTGCTTGACCCACCAGTGTGGTCCCTGACTGAGCACACACACCAGAAGCACCAGGAGCTTCATTCAGGACAAAGAACCATTTACAGCTGCTTTTCTCAGTGGTGTCTCTCTGCTTTCTGATGTCAGTGGCATTTTTTTTTTCTTTTCCTTTCTTTCCTTTCAGCAGAAAAGCAGTTAAATCTGCATCAGGGACAGCATTGCCGGAATGTGACTTGTTAGTGCCAGAGGTATTGTAACACATAGTCTGCCCTGCAAATAGGATGGGAGATAAGGAACTTCTTCACATCTGGGGTGGGCTGCATATCTCCTTCACACCGGCAGAGTAAGCAAACAGCTTTGCTAAATGGCAGTTGTTGGATCCAACAAACCGTTGGCTCTGTCCCTTTTCACATACTGTAAATATCCATATCAGACAGCCCACAACTAACCCATACTGAATCCTTGGCAGATAAAAATCAAAGGAGAGATACTGAAGTCTGATGTCTTCATCCAAAGCTGACTGAAGTCAATCTCCTAAAGGATTTGGCATTTAAAGCAATCCCTAAATTACCCTTTCATCCTTGGGGATGTTAGCTAGGGCAGAAATCTCTCCAAAATAGGTTTGACGATCAAGAGCATAACACCATATGAAAATGATGTTGCCTTTCTCAGATTGTGCCCACAGAATCCATAAGACAAGCTGGAACCTACACATCCACTGTCAGCCCCATAAATCCAGGCTTATTGTAAAATAAATAAGTAAAATTAAAAGCCTCCCTAGTTAAACTGCCCCAGTCAAATTCTCACTGGCAACAGGAACATCATTACCAATCACGCACTGATGGGAGCACTGCAGATCATTTCTAACATGAGTTACTGCCCATTTTCAATGGCTTGTGCAATCAGTGGGTTTTCTAATTGCTTTGGGGATTAATAACACAATAGGAGGCCATTTCACATTGGTTGACAATTATTTTATCCAACTGTATAAAGAACAGGTGATAAATTAATAAATTATAATCAGCCAGTTATTAAAGCTTAATGGCAGATGGCTGTAACAAGAATAAAGAGAGACTGAGCCTTGCAAAATGGTATTTTGATAGTATTTTTCAATGCATTTTTAATGAGAGACATATAAAATGCATAAAACTTATAAATCTTTTATAGAAGAACAAACTACGGAGTTGAATGGTCCAGTTATAATGCTATCATTATATTATTAATATCACAAGATCACACGGCATCCAACAAATCTGACTGGCAGCTGATTGTGTCGGGTGCTGCACAAACAGAGAGGGCTGCTCCGGTGCCGAGGAGCTGCACGGCCACAGCTGGGTGCTGGAGGGCTGCCAATGTCATGGGAAGGTCCCAGGACGAAAGCTCACTCACCAGCACAAGCTCTGCACTGAAGTCCTTAGTGGCTGTTGAACTCAGTCTAGAACTCTGGAATTTTAATCCAGATGTGTGTATTTCTTAGGCATTTTGGTGTGCAAAGAGCACTGCGCTGTGAGACCAAGAAACATCCTGCATGCAGGTGGGGGTGTAAATGTGCAAGAACTTGTTTGCCTGTTTGTTTGCAGGCATATAGTGTTTCACAGCACAAATGACTGTGCATGTATGTATTTTTTGAATGCTGTTTTTTTGTATGTTAATCTGAAAATACAGTGAATCAAATCAGTCTAGGACATCTCTTGTTTTCCTGCCTCCTTTTGCTTCCTCTGAGGCACTGAATAGCCTATTGTAGGTATTTTATAATTTCAGTATACGTTGATGAAATTCTCAACCTTTTTAGATCAGTAGTAAAACACTTATTGAGTATAGTTGAGCTGAAATTTCAAAAGTTGTTTTTATATGCAGGGTTACAGGTCTGCAGAATACAATTTCTTCCCTTGTATTCATACAGCACTCAGTCAAATAACACCTTGGAGTCCTGGTCCAAGTCCTGTTAAGAACAGATAATAGTCTTAGAAGTCTGGCTGGTTGGTGACTCTTTCAAATTCACCTCAGCCCTAATTTCAAGTTAGGGTTTTCCCCATGGAAAACTTGGTGTTAGAAGGACACTGCTTATGGGACACAGATTGGGTAATACCCTCCTTGGCTGTATGAAACCAGAGATCAAGAACTGAGTAACCTCTGGAAACAAGTTATGCTTCTTAACCCAAAGGTAAATGCTTTATCACTGCAAGACTTTGAAAATGTAATTGGCAGCCGAGTAGTCAACCCCAAACAGGGGCTGCCAGTTGCCAGTGCAACTGATGCTGTCTCTTGGTATCACCCAGCTACTTTCCCTCCCCTCTCTCACTGACATCATTGGCTGCTTGCTTCTATCTCCATCCTAGCTGAGAGACTCAGTAGAAGGAGAATCTCCTTGTTTTCTGTGCTTGTACAGCCCTTACAGTCATGGGGATTGGCAGTCCTTGAAAAGGAGCCCTTCCCACAGAACAAATCAGAAAATAAGGACAAATACTCAGGAAATATCTTGGAAACATCTTCCCTACACTGAGTTTGCTGTAACCAGCCTGTGGCTGAACACAGGAACACCAGTCTGGCACCTTTTCCAAACAATGACACGCACACAGCTTTTTTCCTCAGGCAAGCAAAAGAGTGGCTCTTCTACACACGCACTGGCAGAGGGTTTTGGGGAGCAGTGGACAAGAGAGACACTCTTACGAGGTCTTAAGGCACAGGGACAGTCCACAGACATGGCCTGGACCCTGGCTGTGAGCAGACTCTTGGGGAGTGTGGGAAAGGGGTGATGCTCAAGGTACATTGGACCCAGCCCTTGTCCCTGAGCGATCTCCCTCCAGCAGAGCTATGCTTCTCATGCCTGCTGCTTCCTTCAGGTTCTCATTGCACTCCCCTCTTCTGACATCCACCTCTGTGTGTCCATCCTGACCCTCCACCTCTGTGTGTCCAGCTTCTTTCATCAAAGTGAAGTGATGTGTGCTCAGTCTCATGCTAAATTGCAAAGGAGCCTCATCAACAGAGACATACAGGCAAGAATCTTTCAAAGCACTTAAAATTTCATGGTTATTAAAAGAAACACAAGGATTTCCCCACTTCCTTCCCTTCTAACACCTGTTTTCTATCTTCTAATAATGGTCCCTTTGCTCAGCAAGGAATAAAACCTTCCCTGAGTCACAGGACTGTTTCTCAGCCCCTTCAATGAACTCTCAGGGTCCAGTTGTCTCTTGCAAGCAAAAGAAGGTACCTGGCTTTCCCGAGAAATCAAGATGAAAGGACTGCTTCTGTAGAAAATGGGTCAAGGGGCTGCACCTGAGTCAAGGTGCTACAGCTGGGTTGGGAACCCCCCCATCCATACAGTCTGGGGGATGAACAGATGGAGAGCAGCCCTGCTGAGACACACTCGGGTGTGCTGGTGGAAGAGAGGCTGAACATGACCCAGCAATGTGTACTTGCAACCCAGAAAGCCAAACCTGTCCTGGGTTGAATCCAAAGCACTGTGAGCAGAAAGGTGAGGGAGGGGATTCTGTCCCTTTACTATGCTCCTGTGGTATCCCACCTCAAGTACTTCATCCAGCTCTGGGGACCCCAGTACAGGAAGGACATTCACCTGCTGGAGTGAGTCCAGAGGCCACCAAGATGATTAGAGGCATGAAGCACCTTTCCTATGAGGAAAGACTAAGGCAATTGGGATTGTGCAGCCTTGGGGTGACCAAATTGCAGCCTTCCAGTGCCTGGAGGGAGCCTACAAGAAAGATGGAGAGGGACATTTTACAAGGGCATGTAGTGACAGAACAAGGGGGAATGGCTTTAAACTTTGAGAGGGTGGGTTTAGATTAAATATTAGGAAATATTAGGAAAAAAGTCTTTCCTGTGAGGGTGGTGATGCACTGGAACAGGTTGTCCAGAGAAAGTGTGGATGCTCCATCCCTGGAAGTATTCAAAGCCAGGCTGAATGGGGCTTTTAGCAACCTGGTCTACTGGAAGGTGTCCCTGCCCATGGCAGGGAGGCTGAACTAGATGACCTTTAAGGTCCTTTCTAAACCAAGCCATTCTAAGATTCTATGAAAAGAAAGGCAATTGGTCTTTTGCAAGCCCTGAGGAGCACAATGGGATCAAAACCATGCAGTGTCCCTGACTCTGAAGGAACTGCCAGGTGGTGGAGAGCTTGTGAGGACAGCACCCTTACTCCCAGCAGACAGACATGCAGCAGGGTTCTGAAGGATTAGAAGTGGACAGCACAGCACTCAGCTGCTCCTGTAGTCCTTGGGACAGCCAGACAACCAGGTGAGTGGCCAAATTGGGCCCATGCCACGCTCAGGTGAGAAGAGCTCAAATGGCTTCTCTGCTTCCACATCCCCACTGACCTCAGTCCCACACCCCAATCGACCCTCCCTCCACCACGAGCTCCTGCTCTCCCTCAGCTGCAAGCCCTGCTCCTGCTGCACTGAGCAGGTTCATGTGAAACTCTACTTTTCCTCAGCCCAAATGTGCATTAGTTTCCTTTATGAGTAATTTCTCTCTCCCAAGTATAACTTCAAGCATATTTAGATTCTGTTTCTGCAAAGGTCTGGGAAAACTGCGTTTCCCACCATTCCCACATTAAAACTGTCAAAATACAGAGAAACCCTCCATCCAGCCCACCTTTTCCCTCTCCTGATTCTAGGCTCTGACTTATTATCATGATGCTACATTTATCTGACCTTTATTGAATATGCCATCTGCCATGCTAGAAACTTTAAAAACCATTTAACTCTGTCTGTATCTAATTGCAATTTTCCTCACTGCCCTCCAAACTTAGCACAAGATCATTTGAAAATGCTGTACCTTTCATTTCAGCTGAATCACAAAAGCCAATTAGATCAATAACAATAATATTTTTTTTAAGAAATAAAATATTAAAAGCCATTATACACCCAGCATTTCAAGAACTACACTCCCTGCAGGTTTAAATACCAGGTAATCCTGTGTTATATTTTTACCCACTCTGTAAATGTAACTATCAATCCCAGACCTTCCTAAATGTGTTTTATTCTCTCCCAGCACACTGAGGTACACAATGGTCACAGTGAGTTGCCTTTTTTTGGTCTCCCTGAGCAGCAATATCCTCAAAGAATTCCAACCAGTTAATGAGGCATGCCCTTCCCTTCCTGAAACCATATTAGATATCCTTAATTAGGCCATGCTTTTCTAACTGTTCCTCCCCTAGTATCTCAAAAGAGGAGCTGAAGACTTTCAACTGCACAGATCTGCAGCTTCCTGGTGCATCCCCAGGCCCTTTATAAAAATAGAAAAAGAGATCACATTACCTCCCCCTCAACCCTAAGATATCTTTCCCCTGAAGGAAGCAAACTTGTAAAAATAGTAACTACAGCTTCTCCAGTTTCCTAACTAGAGCAATAGCAGCCTAAATAGATGTATATTTTTCTTTCCTCAGCAAGGATGAACCTTAGAAAGGTTGGATATGTGTTTCAGATGAGCTTGAGAAAGCAAGGGAGCACATTCCCCTGCTCATCCAGAGCTCATCTATTGTTTATTCTGTTCACCTGAAACTTTACAAGTTAATTTTATGGTTTTCTAAGATAGAAGTTTCTTCTGTTTTTCTTGGTTAGGGTTCTCAGTGGTAACCAGAACCGAAACACACAGCTTCAGATCATGCAAAATTCAGCCTTGTACTGGAAATACCAGAAGTTTCTGGAATTTCTCGTTTTCATTTTTCTAAAGATTGACCCAACACAGATGCTTGAAAGCCTCACAATTTGGACAAGCTGAGGTTAGAATTGAGGTTTGTAAACCATGGCCTAACTGATAAACTCTGCCAAAACAAAGTGATCATAGTTTGCTGTTCCAATCCTCGCCTGGAATAAGCCAGAATCTGGCCCTTCTCTGCCTGCAGTTATAGTACTGCCCATGCCTTCCTCATCACTCTTGAAAAAAATCTGATTTTCAAGCAAAACAATTTCCTATAAAGATCACTTTCTTGCTTCAGCCCATCACTACACATTGTAGTGTAGCAGCATTTCATTCTGTGGTTCTCTCCTCTTATTTTCTTGATGCAGGTATAATTTTTTTTCTCTTGGTGGAACTAAAGATGAACATAACATTAATTTTATACAGGCCAGCCCAAAAAGGAGGAAAAATCCTGAAGTCCAACATCAAGCAACTGTGAAAGGTGTGTGCAGGACCCAAATGGAGCCCAAGTCTTTCACAGTGGTCAGACATGGACTGAGCTCAACCTGCCCCCAAGGTGTGGAAGCTATTACATCTGACTGCAAAACTTTACAGGCTCCACAGCAGCTGCAGAAATGAACATCTGGCACACAGAGATGGCCACACAGGTCTGTGGAACTGGGAACTAGGAGGTGTGATAGTCCGTGCTAGCAGCCCAAACAAGATGCTGCAGGGAAGCTGAGTTCAACACTGAGAATGATACTCAGAGGAGAGGTGGAAGCAAGACAGCTGCTTCAGGGGCAGGGCAGGGTTTGTGCCAAAATCAGCTTCCTGTTTACTGATGACTAACATTATTTTATTCAAATTACACCAGTAGGACTGAAAGAGTAATTTCAGTGGCCGATACCAGCACCATAAAAATTATTGCACCAGAGAACTCCAGATTTTGCCAATGGGTGACAAAATTGACCTGGAGATAATCTTGGATATGTCTTAGCTCAGCAAATGTTTGACCTCAGGGACAGAAGCTACTTCCAGTATTCTGAGAAATATAATAATTTATTTACTCTTCAAGAAGCCTTGCAAATAACCTTGCTCTCATTTAGAATTGGTGATTGTCCTACTTCAAGTGGCTGGTGAAATGGGAAATACCCAGAGATTGCAGCCTTTCAACATTTTTACAGACCTCTGAAGTTCAAGTAGATCTCTACAATCCCACAGGCTAAGAAAATATAATTAATAATTGTTTTTATAATGATGGTCCACTGACAAAGACATAATTTGTGACCTTTGAGAAATAACCAGTGTGTCTGAAGCCACTGAATATATACCAGAATTAAAGGCAGACAAAAAGGTGTGACTACTTCTGTGGGAGACATTCACATTTGCCCCTATTTCTTACAATCACTGCCACCAAAATATCTTTCAATTATGTTTGCATATAAAGAATAGTGCTTCCCCCCCTTGTCATTTCTTCAGATCAGTGTGAGTGAAATTTAAAAACTTTCTGCAAACAAAACATATCTCTTATCTCTGGCTTGCTTCTTTGTGTCTTTGTTTCTTCTTTTGCTGAGGACAATGCTTGGCTTATCTTCTTATCTCTGTGGATAATAACAATTCGTGCTTTCCTTTAGGAAAACACAGACAAGGCATCATAATTTAAAAACACAGCACAGTCAAAGCATTCCAGTTTTACCTCGAGGTAAACTCGTAAAGGTCAACGTCAAACGTGGGTACAAACCTGACCCTGGGTGAGGTGAAGAACCTTTTATGTGCGCACATGCTGTGTGTCTGAGTGGTGCAGGGCTCTCCATCTCTGTGAGACTGCCTGCCCTCCAGCCTGCTGTTCAACCCAGTGAACTGCAGCCCTTTACAGAGGAATCTCCCTGAGTTTCGTGTCAGAGAAAGCCCCCTGCCAGTATCTGGAGGTTCAGGTAGTTGTGTGCAGCTGGGGCTGATCCTTCGTCCCTGCAGCTGTACCCCCACATCCCTTGCTGCCATTTGAGGGTGGTTGGGTGCAGATAATCTTCTCTTCACTGCTTGTGTTTGACTGTGACTTGGGGGGAGTTTTTCACTCACATTCAGTGTGTTACACTTTAACTTTTGTCATTGTTCATCCTCCTTTTATTGCCATGGGAGGACGTTTCTTTCACTTCAGCATTTGCTCACATCAGAAACAAATAACGCTGTGGGAGGCAGTGGGAGGTAGGACTCATCCTCGGAGGTCACCCCTCTTTGCAGGGAGAGGGCATTATTGTCTCACCTTCCTCCTTGAATTCAGCATCCCTGCTGCGCCAAGTAGTGCTGGCTGTCAGTTCCGCCTGCTCTTCCGCTCGCCTCTGCCATCACTGCTCCTGCTCCCTGCCTTCCTTCTCCTCGGGAGAGCATCAGAGGTCAGAGGGACCTTCAATACCAAATTCAGAGCAGGACTTATTTTGGTGCACGACAGGTGGGCCACCTGGCCACCCTGTGCTTGCCACAGACATGAAGCCTCACAGCCCTGTCCATCCACACATCAGATCTAAGTATCCCTCCTCTCCTTGGTATCTGTGGATTTATCATCACAAAACTTCACAATATTAAAGAAAGACTATTCCCCCTTTTTCACAAATAAAAACTGAGAATTATAGTTCAAACACCTTAGAAATGTTGAGTTTGCTCTATCTTACTGGCTTTTACTATACCATTGTTAAAAGGGAAGCCCCAAAGACACATAGAGAATCAACACTGTCTGAATATGGCCCAGGTCCATAATTTCTGAATTATGAATTAATTGTTAGAAGAGCACAAATAGGACTCACATCTCCACACCACTTCCTTCCCATCACACTCTTCCTCCTCACTTTAACTGTTAAAAATTTGCAAGAGCAGAAGTAAAATTAGCCAATCTAGAGGAATCACTGTGGCACGTAGCAGGGACTCTGTGCTGGAGCCCTGAAAATCCCATAAGCCGTTCATTAAGGGGGAGTGAAGTTCTTCCAGTGATAAGCATTTACGAAAAACCCACCCTCAGAATCAAGTTGGAAAAAGCGTTATGCTTCCCTTCCTGCTCTACTCTGGAAATACAAATGTCTCCTTTGATATGTCACAGGCATTTCCTTGGAAAAAATTAAGTGGGAGTGAGGAATTCCCAGAAATATTTCACTTCAGACCAAAAATGGATCAGAACAAATAGCTTTCTAAAGGCAATTTACATCATGAAACACACTTGAATTTCTAGATCACAGAGCTGTATGAATATTGGATCAAATCTGGCTCTAGTCCCTGAGTTTACCCTTAAAAAGAGTTTGTTTAAAAACAAATAAGAGAGACAACCCTTACATGCAGTATTATTAATATCATAATTAAAAGCTGATGCAGAATATTAAAAGCAAGATGCATCCTTCTAGGAAATTACCCAACAGAAGTAATTCTGTAGGCATTCAATTACCAAGCATTGGAATTGAGGTTGGGGCTGAGGTGAAGTTTACTCTTTCTCATTTTTGTTAAGCCTTTTACATTGTGAAGACATCAGTTTGAGATGTCTAAACATTTAAAGACATCACAGGAGTTTAGACTGCCACATCCAGCCACAGTTTAGCACCACTGCATGGACCTGAGGATGTCAGATGCTTGTGCAACTGTCTGACTACAGACAGGAGTCTACGCAGTTTGTGTCACACCAGGGCTTACTGTGTCACTGCTGTTGTGCAATTGACCCTTATACCTGTAGAAGATAACCTTCTGGGAAGAAGCCACACAAAATAACACAAGGTACACCAAAGCAGCCAGCTTGCCCCACAAAAAGCAAAGCTTGTGCCTGAAAAGACGGTGGCTAAAGCTTAAATTGTGGCTGAGGATTACTCCTCTTCACAGCAGAGCCCTTTCTCTTTTGCTCAGCTCCCACTTGGGTCACATTTACTTTTGCAGCCTGAGCCCTCACTGGTTTTTAGACTGTGGTTGTTGAGACTCTGAAAACAGCAGGAGCCACTGAAGCACGTGGCAACTCCCTCCCCTATGATTTTGTAACATCACACTTTATAGAAATTCCCTAGCTGAAGAGACACTCTAAAGTAATTTTTTTCTATACTTGGAATCACAAAGGTGCAAAATTAGAATGATGAAATCAGACCCTGTAGCTTTACATTTTCTTATAAAATTATTTGACTAACGTAAGAAATGAGCCTTCTGTGGAGAAGGTTGAAATTCCTGGGAATCCACGTGAAGAAGTAACACAAGCAGATAATTCTTTAGATTAGTTTAAAAAAAACACCTGAAACTTTCCTGTTTTCCTTTTAACTGAAGAACTCTCCATACAGATGATATCCAGCTACAATATAGCTAATCTTATGATGTTATTTTCATTGTAAAAGCAAAACAAGAAGTTACCCTCTGTCTCTTTTGGTATTAAATCCAAAGAGCAAAAGAAACAAACCATTGAAGTAATCCTTTTTCCTGTTTTGTGTTTGAAACATCCTCCAGTTACACACACATGACCAAAGGAATTGCTTCTCATTTACACTTTTTCTCTCTGCAAATCATAAACTGTCTTTTAATTGATTCAAAAGGTGGGGAGGGATTAGCAGAATCAAAGTCACGTAGAAGGGGGAGATATTTTTAAAGACTTCCAGTCTGTAACACAGAGAAGAGGGCAATGCAAACAATTAAACTCTTGATGCAAAGGAAGCAAATGCTCATATTGTGACTTGCAAGAGAATGAGTCAAGAAATGAAGACAATCAAGCTATGTCATGTTTTAGCTCACAGTCACTGTAAAGTCTGGGGTTATAAACTTCCTTTCAGACAGGCAAACAGTGAGAGCTCTGTTCTGTTTTCAAGGGGTGGATGCTATCACTTAGACAAGATCCTAACTCCCAGTGGGTGATAAAAGCTTATCACCCCCATGAACAACACAACCCAGTAACTGGTGGGCGCCTCTATCTTGCAGCCCCAGCTGCTGACTTCCTCTGCCTTGAAGTAAGGGAAACATAAATAAAACAATCACCATGTGGATATTGCATTATATAAATGGCAGTGGTTGTAAGAAATGCAGTTGCATACGGTATTGGCAAAGAACTGAATTCATCACCAGCATTTTGAGGTTGGTTGAGCAGAGAGAAATGTTTCTTGGGCACGTTCCTTCAGTGGCAAGGGACAACTGAGCATTATCTTCAAGACACAGTCTTCCTGGCTGGCTGACACGGGGACCATGTTGGAAATGAATAGTTGGTGGCTGAGGACAGATGGCTCAAACAAACTGAAATGAGCAAGACTTTGTATCAGCAGAAAAATGTGCTGCCCCTTTTTTGTAACTGCATTCCATGTAACATCACCTTCCAGCTTGCTCACGCAGCAAAGGGTGGTTTGGGACAAAGAGTCCCAGGAAACATCATCCTGGGCCTGATTCCCTTGCCTCGTTAAAATCAGCAGTGATACCACTGGAAGATGAAACACAATGATGCAATGTGACTGCTGGATGGCAGTGGGAGTAAAGTGTTTTACTTTAGTAAAAAAGGCCTTCCTAAGCCTTCCTCCATCTCAGCATGGCTGTGCTGTGCTGGGGTTGGTTTGCTGCTGCTGTTCATTTCCAGCCAAAGTGTGTTATTCAGTTAAACCAATGCAAATCAGGAGCAGCCCCAGATGAAGCTAATGAGGTACCCTCTGTCTAGTAGGGGTGTATCTGCCAGCAGATTTCAGCCTCTGTGGTCAGTGTTTATTACTGCAAGCAGGGAATTGCTCAGCTCTGGATGGAGAGCCAACACCAGGCTGATTTACAAGTTAGTCACCAAAGTACACCATGAGCAAATCCCCTGAAGGACAGCCAAGGACATAAGTCAAGACCTCAAACAATTTTTAATGGTTTCACCACTGGCCTTGAATCATTGCTGACCACCTAGAAGCAGTTCAGGATTTAGGAATCTAACTGATTCTGACTGAAGCTGAACGTCAGTGCCAAATTCCCAGACTGAGAGCAGTAGCCCTGTGCTCTCCTTTCCTTATATTTTTTTGAAAGAACTGTGGCACACATATGTTTACTTTTCTGCACACACCCAGTCCCAGGCTGGATCCATGCTCTGCAGAGTCAGGGCTGTCCCCAGCCCAGGAGTCTGGTCCATGGAATATGTTCAGAGGGTTCTAAGCACATCCTCAGAGGTAAATGGCTGATCAATTTTAAATTCTGTTCCATGACCTAAACCCAAGGAATTGCAGAGCCCTGTGCCTGTTATCGGACCCAGGCCTTCATCTCTGTGCCAGGCTCTCAGCACAGGTGTGATTTTCAACCTTAAACAGCTTGAAAGACTTAATTTAAATAAGCCGCCAGTCTGAGTTCTCTTTAATCTCTGAGATAGGGGATTTTTTGTCTTGTATATTCTGTGGTTGTAAGAATGAAAAATGAGTGGTCAGACCAGTAGTTTGCAGTTATATTGGCTGTTTCCTTTTCCAAAGATAATGATTTTTTTTTTACTCATTGAGTTGGTTTTCTTAATGACTTGCAGTAAGGTGTTTTTTCTGGTTTTTTTTGTTGTTTTTTTTTCTTAACTTTCGTTGTTAATAATAACTTATGAGTAGTTTTAAAGAAAAGCGTGTCAGTGCTGTACTGTGAACCACATGCAAACAGACCACAACCTCTCAGAGAGACACACTAGCATTAAAACCAACAGAGTATAATGAGTAAACCTGCCTACACAACCTGCACATAGTCTAAGAGACAACAATTGTTCATTATCCTTTTACTATATTTAAGCAGAAGAACCTTCAACAAAGCAACAGACTCATAAATGTTCCCACCAGTTCAGAGTCTCTGAGAAAGCCGTCCCTGTCATTCAGTGCAGGGAAACTCTCTTCTGATAATGTTAGGAAGTACACAGAAATAGCAGCAACTATTCAGAGATTTTAGAAATAAATAGATTTCTGGGGTCCTTCTCATGAGTTGCAAGCCAGTGTTACTGCAAATACTTTTTCATTTACATAATTTTGTCCATTATGAGCCACTTACTAACATTCACTTTTCTCTCTCCTCCAGCAAAGTCAGATACTGGCAAACTCGAGATCAGTGGGAAAAGCAGGGCCTCAGCTATGAGCACAATCCTAATGCCTTTTGTTCTTTGCAGTGGATATGTTGTCCTGAAGACTGGGAATACAAGAAAAAAAAAAAATCCTGTAATCCTCAGGATACTCCTAACACCAGAAACAGAGTAATTCCTTTAACAAATTCATAAGAGACATGGAGCCTTCAGCCATCCAGGTACTTATAGGCTGCCCCAACACAGGGCACAGAGACAAGACTCTGAGATCAGTTTATTGAATTGCACCTGTCCAAGGGTGCTTGGGAATAAACTTCTATAAATGAAAATATGAACCCAGGAAAATATGAACCCAGAAAAATATTTCACACCTGAAAGTACTTTCTGATTGTTGGGACTGATTGTTCCAGTGTTCACAGTTCGTATTTTCAACATCCCCTTTTTGTCAGTAGAAGACAGAAACAACTTTTGAATATGAAATTGAATCTTTCTGCTCAACAAAGTTTGACTGGGTCTGCATGCCTGCAGTTGACCAGACTTACGGGGTCACCTAAGTATGAAAACAGATCACAATGCTATTACATCCTCCTCTGTCCCATGGATCACCTCTAGCTTCAACTCAATCAGACCAAGATTTTCTTTGCCTCCAGTCCTTACAGAGGTCATTATCTTGGAACATCATCCTGCCCTTTGGATTAAAATTTGCAAGATGCATATAGCTTGCATAATTTTCAGCAGTACCCGTAGGCCCTTTGGAGTGATGCCTATCCAGGGATTGAACAATTTAGCATTTGTTGATACACCCCCAAGAAGAGCTGCCTTCTTCCTCCACAGGCTACTTTTTTCTCTTGCCAATGCTTGCACTTTCTCCTCCATAAGTAAGAATATGGTGCTGGGATTACTCACAAGGTATGTCTCAGCTGCAGTCATTACTCGTCACAGAGACACAGAGCACGGAATTAATTTCAGGATTCAGACTGGCCTGAGCAGAATAAATACCCGTGTTACAATATCTACATCACTTGAGTGCATGAACCAGCCTTACTCAAGCTAACTCAGATGTGCCAACAGGGTAGAGCAGAGAAACAGGGTGTTTCCTAAAACACACATTCTAAATTCTGATTTACTACAAAGATACACAGGGTTTGGATGCTCTTGGGTTAGACGTAATAAGCCCAACATATCTTTAGTCCTGATCTTTGCAGCAAATGGAAGAACACCATAGTCACAACAGAGACTGGAGTTCACCGTCATGGCTGCTGGAGAGACCCAAAATTCCCTACACTGACATTTAGCATTATTTCAATTTTTGACCCCTATAGAAGTTGCAGTGCTTCCGTGTGCATTTCAACATCAGGAAGAACTTCCAGAAAACTTCATAAGTTGTATGTCCTCATTATTGCCACAGGCTGCTGAGCATACAAAAGCCTGCAATTACTGTTTCATTCATTGGCAGAAGGACGAATTAAAACAATCATTGAATTTCTTCCCATATATGTCTCAAAGCTGACTGAATATTTTTAATTCTTTGTATATTTAGGCCAGTGTATGAAACCTTGAGTGGCAAGCAGCAGACAATTAGGGAACATTATTCATTCTTTCCCCTAAAACAAGAACTAGAAAGTGAGCAATGAGTTATCAGTAGAGGATTTAAACCAAAAGGAAGTACCTTTTATGTGATGCACACCTAAACAAATAGAACCAATTGCTACAGGGTATTTTAGGTGCCAGAAGTTTAGATGAATTAAAAAAGACATTAAACAAGTGCATTGAATGAAAATCCATTAGAAACTATGAAAAATAAATATACACTTCCTTTACCACATGTTGCTGGAAGGAGATGCTGGGGGAAGTGAAACTGGAGGCTTGATTCATTTTTAGAACTCATCTTTAAACATTTATAGCAAATCGGTGTCAGAGATGGAAATCCTGGAATACCTGGATCTTGCCTATGGAGCTCCTCTTGCATTTCTGTATTTAAAAGGCATTACCTTTCCACAAGTGCTGTCAACACCCATTTCTTCTTGGGGCAATTCTCATACTAGGTGTCTTTAAAACATGGAATAATCCATTTACTAGGCAATAGTTTCCATTTGTTTCTTCTGTGATTTAACCTCAGTTGCTAGCAGTCCCCTCTTTGCCAGAAGTGGCTGCCATTTTTATTTAGATATTAATAGAACTTTGACAGAGCTTTTTGACAGACACTTGCCCTCTACTATTTCTCATTTTTATATTTTCACCTACCATAAACTGAAAGTTTGAATGAAAATGTATGGTCATGCTTTGTGTGTCATGCCAGTATCTATGGAATAGCTAATTATACACAATATTTCTAAAGGCACTGGGCTTCATACTTCCATTGAATCATAGAATGGGTTGGGTTGGAAGGGACGTTTAAAGGCCATCTAGTCCAATCCCACTGCAATAAGCAGGGACATCTTCAACCCAATCGGGTTGCTCAGAGCCCCATCCAATCTGGCTTGGATTGTTTTTCCGGGATGGGGCACCTACCACCTCTCTGAGGAGCCAGTTCCAGTATTTATATACCTTTGCCTATGTCCTTGTGCTGTTAAAATGCTATTTTCCACTACTTGCAGAATACCAGGGTGTTCACTCTTGCAGTTTCTCCTAATTGGTCTCGTGTGAACACCTCATGAAATCACTCTGTAAAAGACCAACAGACAATTCCTTCCAGGCAGCCTTGTGTGTTTTAGCATTTCTTGTTGCTTTGGACCATTGCCCAAAAGTAAAAGCTATTCATGACATTAAACCTTTACACTTGAAATCTCTTCTCACAGGAGGGAGTCTTTTCCCTTTATCTTCTGAATCTGTTTCAGCAGTACCTGGAAGAGATCGAAAGACGCACTGGCAAACAGAAATATGTGATAATTGTGGCTACAAACTCCCACTTCCCAGACCCTGGTAAAAATAAAGTTCACATTCTTTCAGTATGTCCTCAGAAACACTGGTATTCATTTAGGGAGCCCTCCTGGAAAAATCAGTCAAAGATTAGACCGAGTGGGGATTAACTACATAGATACAGAAGACAGCTGCTAATTGGCTGTCAGTGAAAATAATTTTGTTCATAAAGGAGAAAATATTAAGCACAAAAGTTCCACACAGCATTTTAGATTGAGGGCCTCAGCCTGCAGCCACATCCCTTTTCCAGGCAGTGTAATCTGACTGTGGGATATCCTCTGGAGACCTGGGTACAAGTCAGCAGAGCCCAAAGTCACTGGGCAGCCCATAAATGCTGATTTAACTCTGGAGCTGGCTGTTCTGCACAGGTGCAAATTTTGTCCTTGGCAAATATAAACAATGTAAGTGACACAGAAGCAATGACTTCTGTGACCTCTCTTAGATGATTTGCATCTGAAAAGAGACGGTTTTGGAAATAGAACAGTTTTGTCTCAATGTCTCCAAAATAAAATTATTTGACTCTTTGATTCAAATTGACTTTTAATTCTGAAACTTCCCTCAATGCTCAGCTATTAAAGCCTTGGGCTTTTTTTTAAAAGGTTAGACTCCAGAAGGATTTTTTCTTTTGATTTTGACCCAGCTCTGCCTTAAGAGCACATTGCCAGAAGGGAATCCATCAAACTGAGTTATTAACAGTTGTGTCAAAGTGAAACAAGGGGGAGCTTATCACAAAAGGTGTTGCCCAAAAAATTTCCAGAGCTTTGCTCAAAACATGGGGGCCTTTTCTGCTATTTTGGAGCTATTCTTCAAATGTGTGGACAGCAATACTGACATATAAAGAATTAGCAGCTGAGGCTACAAAGAGACCTGTGTGCCTGCAGAATTCTGTCCCAGGGACCTCACTGTAGTACTGGGCTTTTGATATCCATGGAAATGTGGATTCTCAGGAATTGTAAGCAACCCTGCGGGCAAATTTATCTTATAACACTTGGGAAAAATAAAAGGCATCCAGCATGAGGTCATCAGTTCCTACTGGGGGAACAATTGACAAAATGTGGTTTAAAGAGGCAGAATTCGCTTGAAATCCCTCTACATCTGGAGCTCACTTCTCATGTTACAGGAGTCCCAAATGTTCAAAATAGTGAACCATTAGTGACTGAAGGAGCAGCAAAACATCTGTATAATGCATGAAATGTCTGGAAGTGTCTGACTCTCTGGGAATCAGCTGAAGCTTTCAATTGATGCTTTAATGGTGGTAATTGAAGTTTGCAGCACTGGCACATCCTAGCTCAGTAATTAGATGGATTACAATCTTTCTTGTTTGGCAGCATTCTTTAAACAAGCTTCAGCTTTTCATATAGTCAACACTCTAGCAGAGATAAATGTCACATCAGTTCAGAGT
Organism: Orthonyx spaldingii; assembly: GCA_013397795.1. Taxonomy (NCBI): domain Eukaryota; kingdom Metazoa; phylum Chordata; class Aves; order Passeriformes; family Orthonychidae; genus Orthonyx; species Orthonyx spaldingii. Next base: position 1,051,607 of record VZTJ01003848.1, read on the forward strand.
GAAAAGTAATTTAAGGAAAGACTCAAATTTATCTTCACTGAGTACCAAACAGGAGATATTTCAAAGACAGGACAATGGCCCTTTCTATCTTAAAAGAATGGCCCATTTCTCCCATATAAAGGCTAGTTTGTGAAGGGACTCTATGGGTGTGCCTTCCCGAAATCACTGAAGCTAAACCTGCTTATAATATTTCAGTGCTCAGTGTATGTATTAATGAATGGATGAAACTCTGGCAAATAGAATTCTGTGGAGGAAAGAAAAAAGGGAGAATTCCAAGGGAGAAAAATATATTGCCTATCACTTAGCAAGATAGAATTTGTCACAGAGATTGGTAACCGAATGGCCAATGGAAAAAAAAATTAAAAATGAAGGCATGAGAAAAAGCTCTATGCTGGAATTATTTGAAGTGAAATTAAATAAAAGCAGTTGAGGTCAAGAGACAGCCTCCATCTATAATGGAATGGGAGACATCCTTTTCAGTCACTTACAACCAAACATTGCTTCTGTAAATCATTTTCACTGTTAGCTTTAAAATGGCAGCATCTAGCTGGTGTTTGTTTTAAAACTCCTGACAAATGTGCTACATTTACCTATCTTATTTTACTGGCAGCCTTTGCAACTTCAGAAGCAATGTTTTGAAACAGGCTCTGTTGCCTCGTGCTCATGTCAAGATTTGCTCCTACCTGGATGTTTGAGTTGAGTGAAATGAAAATTTCTAAATATCAGTGAGTTGGTTCACCTAAAGAACTGAGCAGCCTGTGGATTTCTCTGAGCATACCCTCGTCTCTGTGTCCTGGGAAATGGACTGAGTGGTTGCATCACCACTGTGATGGGAGCAGACCTCCAAAGCAGAGCAGACAGGTACAGTTGATCTTGTGGTCACACTATTGCCTCAGTTGCCTCTACAGCATCACACATCCCTTCACCTCTTTCATTCCTCCTTTAGCACTATCCTACCGTAGACAGAGTCACCATATTTCATGTCTGAGGCAAATCAGGCTGGCATCATTCCAAAAGACCAAAAGGGGATTGAGAAGGGAGCTCTACATCCTCTCCCAGTTTTTATTCATGGCCTTCCACTCATGTGCACTACATTTGGGGGAAATTTAGCACCTGCCACCATCATTATTCCCTTGTTACAGAGTTTGCATCGTGCTTGGTTCCCCCATGACTGAACAGAGTTTTGCAGTAAAACTTCTTTACTTTTCTTTGGGACCTTGAAACAAGAAGAGCCTGTGACTTCTCTGTGTGAGCTGGTGTGTCATATTTTGGTAAAATTTATGAAGTATATAGCTATGGAAATCTGAATCACTGAGGCATTGACCTGGTACCCATTGCCATCAGTGAAGGACCCTGCTGACAGTAACAGCCAGGATCCCATTCAGTCTTCAGCAAAGGTTCCCAAAAAAAAAAACATCACACAGGCCATACTTCATTTTCTCTATAATTTTCAAGGCGCACAGGTACTTAAGTGGTCAGAATAAATAAGCAGAATGACAGACATAGGCACATGACTGATAGAGATTTTTTCTGACTGCAGCAAATCACTCAGTCCAGGTTGCATTTCCAACTTTGCCATGAACTGCTGTCTGAGCTCAGGAAAGTCCCTTGAAGGCCATTTCTGAACTGAAAGCCATCTACCTGAAGGTGATAACACCTTACTCAGCAGATCTGCTTTCTTGAATAGTCATAGTGCCTTCATTTCATTTTAAAAAAATGTGAAAATTAAAGGGCTGTTGTTTTTCCTTTTTCAAAGTTCTGAGCTCAGCTGTAGGTTGCCTTCTGCTTACTCAACAGAAAAAAAAATAGTCATGTCCCTGCAACCTCAACATTATAGGCAGTTCAAGCAAAGTCCCTGTGGACTTGGTGGTATGCACAATGACTGGTGCAAAATCTGCTTGTATTTCGAAGAATGAATGAGTGTAAACTGATTTTGATGAAAGACTGCAGAACCTCTAAACATCAGGACCGTAGTTTACTAGAAAAAGCTCCATGTGAGAACTTTTGAGCATAAAACGTTAACTACTTTTAAGTCTGAATTTAATCAGTTCATGAAAGGGATTATATAATGTGGTTGCCTAGACACAAGAGACCCCTTTCAGGCCTGCACTCCTCAACTGCACAATATATCTTAAGGCTAAGAGATCAGTCGATGGTAAGGACCCTTCAGAGATTTGACCATGTATGTGAGGTATAGTTTAAATGAAAGTGCTGTAACTATACATCCCTTCCTGTCCTACAACACATTCAGTAACGTAGCACATAGGAGGATTATGAGAAACTGACAATGTAATGATAAAACAAGTATATCCTGGGTTAAAGAAAACCCTGGGTAATGCTGCTGGCAGGATTGGTTCAAGTGCCACAATCCTTACACTTTTTGGAGGCCTCCAATCCAACGTGGTGCAAAAGAAGGATTTCAGTGGAGGTACAACATGAAGCACTGAACCATAACAAGCTGCTTTTTGAGAAGCAGGCTCGGGGGCTGATGGACAAAGCCTCCCACTATGGCCTTACAGGATCACCCCCACATTCAGCAAGGGGCACATAAAACCTCTGATTGTCACAGGATGGTTTCCACACACCTCTGCTGCGTATGAACCAGTGCTGAAGAGGGACCTCAAGATCTAATTCAAAACAGTGGGGCTTATCAGCTGGTGCTCAGTGCCACGTAAATTGCAAGTACAGCAACACTATTTTGAGACCAGCACTGGCTCTGAGAGCAACATAGGCACATGCACTTGGCACTGTGCCTGCACTAGTAAATGATGGCTTGGGTGGTTCAGGTCTGGATCTCTCAACACCTACTGCATGGCTTATAGGCCAAATCCACCCATGGATAATGGTGAATTGACTGCACAGCTAAATAACTTCCTTTCCCATATGCACTGCATCAAACCGATGGCCACACACACATACAGAAACTGAAATCTCCATGGGAAGCTGAGATAGAATTGCAGTGGCTGCAGGAATTACCACTGTCCAATGCAGAGGAATTGCCAACAGCTGTCATTCACACATCCACAGTCATGTCTTGCTAAGCTTTACAAAGCCCTCAGCAGCAGCTCTGCATCACTCACAAGCACATTTTGTCTCCTTCTCCAGGATGGATCTTTGAGCAACAAAATTTGAAAAAGACCATTTCAAAATTCCTTCACAAAACCTAGCATCTCATCACCCAGACACATGGCTAGGGATTCTTCAAAGTGACAGTGAATACCTGCAGCATACACAAGGTACCAGGTATAAAGAGCTGGGACAACTGCATCAAGTGTGGAACAGAAACTGGATGTTGATTTGTTACCATTGCCATCTGATTTGGGGGAGTTGGCAGAGTTGAGATACAGAGGTTGATAATCCTGTTTTGCTGAACTTTTCTATGGAAATACATTACAAAGCATGTTCTCCAAAGCACTCAGCTTCCACTGACTCATCCAGGTGGCTTAAAAACTGTATAGACTGTGCATACCTTGGAGGTCAGACCTGCAGCCTTTGGGTGGTCTGCAAATGGCACGGAATTGATACGGCGTGATTGCAGAAGAACAGATGATGCTCACTGTGGAACCATTGCCAATTAGCTCTACTTATCTGCTGAAGGGTGGCTGGAGGTCAGACTGCTGGCACCTCAGTGCAGCTTTATACTTTCTTTATATTAAACAGAAATGTGCTCTAGCAGTTCCTTTTCTCTTCACACCTTGCTTCATACCATCTCATAAGTAGTTTTCAAGTTGCTTATACATGCATGCAGGTGTTGGACTTCCATGACTCTTCTGCGTCCCTTCCAACTCAGGATATTTTATGATCCTTAATATATGTAATTTTGGATAGGGCTGTGGCATTTCTTTGTGAATAAGATAATATCCGTAGACCTCATTCATGCACAGGTATGAGTGTGATGAAGGCAGGGCAGAATGATAGATTTAGCTTCAGCTCAGAGAAATTCAAGAAAAGAAAAAAAGCTATTGTGAGTCATTTCAACCAGACACAATTTTACTCATTGTTATCTGTAAATCCAAGTGGAGAAGGCCATTTACACAGCAAGAAACTAATCATGGTGGGCAGAATTCCTTTTATCTGATATTAACCATCTAAGAGGCAAACATCTAACCTAAGGCAGTTTCTAGGCTCTGTACTCAAAGGAGAGAGAAGGTAACACACCCGGGCAGGATCAGCGACCCTCTGAAGACCAGTCCTTCTTCAGACTACAGAGCGACATCAAATTAATTACTACTTTATTTAAAAATTCTTGACTTTTATGAAGTTGAGGTTGCAAGAAGCAAAAATCCTTCCAAACATTTAGCACTTGTAATAGTCAAGGGTCATGTGTAGCATGACGTTTTGCCTGGGTTTCCCTCCCATTTCTGATAATGTTTTTTGGCCAAGATTAGAATATACTAGATCATAAAGGAGTAAAGATCATCACCTTTGTGGTTCTCTGAATAACACACAGAGACCGGGTGTCAGTTCCCTTCATCTGTAAGAAACTTGGGTCATTATTGGATTCAAGAGGGAGAACCAGTCCTGAATTTCAACAGGATATTCATAAGTACGTGGTACTGCAATGGCTGAGAAACATCTATTGTTGGGTGTAAGTGCTGCTTAACAGAGCAGGGATGAGATCCATAAAGCAAGCGTACACTCCTGGATTTTTGCATCCTCGGAAGTGTGTTTGAAAAGCAGTGACTGGTTCACTGCACTATTGTTCAAAGATTAAGACAAGCAGAATAAAAAAGCAGCAAGGTCATCCAGTCCATCACAGAAGAAACACTTTCTACTGTGTGTTTCTGAGTGTTTTGTCTAAAAGTCTCATGCTGTAGGGACTACACCAGCTCTTTGGGGAGATTTTAATGGTCCGATAATAAATTTTGGCATTAGTCCTGTAGCTGCCCTGTTATTCTTTGAACAGTATTACTACATCGCTACATTTAGCTCTTGGATATTTGCAATAAGTTTTCCTGCAAGTTTGTGATTTTCATATGCTTATACACAAGCTTCACTTCATCATTTATGGATAATACTTCAAAACTTTGCTGCTTAGAGACAGCAAAGGTAAAAAAGTCTAGATGTAAGGCTCAAGATGTGAATTCAAGCTCATGCGAATACAACAGATAACATGGATTTCTGTTCTGGTCAAGTGTCAAAGGTTTCTTCCCATCCATGAAGCTAGACACAAATATTAGCTGGAGGAGTAAAAGGCGGTTTCTCAGGTGCCTCTTGCTGTGGATATCTCATATGATTTATCTGACCATTCTAGTTCTGAGCACTTACAGTGTTTTTACTTAACTTGGCCTCACACTTTCTTGATGGACTTTCTGTTTGCCAGCACTGTTTTGACATAACAAGTGTCCAGCACTATTTTGTCATAGGTATGGCTATGGAAAACCAAAGCTTCTGTTTCTGTGAGCATCACTGATGTTTCTGTAGCACCTGGAGGCTCTGATGCCATTGTACAACATGTTGCAAATCAAAAACATGTTCTCTGTCTCATAATTAAAGGATTCATTTTTGCAAGGGAGCCTAAAACTGTGTGACACACTTGTTTTCATTAACCCATGAATGTCTTCCTCAATGTAGCTGCATTTTCTCATCAGACATCAATTATCTCATTATTTTCAGTTGAGAAACACCCAATGTTTGATTCATTTTTCAGTACTAATGTAAAGGAAATGATGTCAATACACTTGCTATTTCCTGATAAACAAAATATTCAATGAAAGTGAAGAGGATTGTTAAAATTACAACTACAGTTAAAAACAGAGATGATATTCAAGGTGAAGAAAAGAAAAAGAAGCTGTTTTTCACTAATAAAATCAAATGAGCTCTAAGTGGAAATAAGCAAATGCAAGGCTGAGGAAGACAGACTGAGAGGGCTACTAAGTACTAGAGCACAATGAAAAAGATACAAAAATGCAAGTGGATAAATAAAAGTATAATATTTTTAATTTGAGACTTGTGCTTGTCTCAATGTCTTTAGTATAATTCCTACCACCATGAAAATTCTAACTTATGAAGACCTTGTCACTGGTAGGGAAAATAACCATAGGAGGAAGTATATGGTAGATTTAGAAATTTACACACCCACATATTCTTCCTCTGTCCCTCTTCCCCAATTGTGTCTGTCATTTTTCTCATAGAAAGTTTACTTTTCTTTCTTGATCAGTATCTGGTCACGGCCTTGGCCAGAGCAAATTTCATGTTTGGGCTTCATAGTCCCTGTGTTGAGAGCAAATGTGTCCCGTTCAGTAGCTCAGTAGGATAAAGTTGTTCAGTTCTTCACTTATCCTAAATCCATCGACTCTTCTTATGAGTAGATTTTTGATCCTGCAATGCACCACAACCTGCTTTTCCATTTCCACTACATGACCTTTTTTCGCTCTTTCTTATTCTCCTAACTCTGAACAGGCTTTCATGCAGTCAAAGTGTCAGCATCTTCCTTTTTACTCAGCTTTTGTTGACAATTGAACCTGGTGCACTCTTCCGTGATATGGGGGGAGATAAAGCTCCTGATGCCAATCAGTCACTCTACACAGGAGATACAACATTCCTCTGACAAATATTTGACTAATCTTTCTCCCAGCCATATATACCTCAGTGAAACCCTATAAAATTCAACGACCTACCAGGTCCATGTGACTCTTCAGGGAGGGGACTTACTGGATGTTTTACGGTTGGAGGAGGGGGGCGAGAAAAGGAAAATCAAATTAATGACCTAAAATTTCAGCTGGTATGAATTAACAAAGTTTCACTGAAATTAAGAACTATGTCATTTTGCTTTGGTTAAGAATTAAATTACAGAAGTTTGTATTCCCAGAACCTCTCCTGGTATAAATCTTAGAATTGAAAATTGTTTCAGGCAATGATTTGGCAGCAAGTTCAGCCACTTAATGGGTTCATTATAGAAAAAGTCATATATAAAAGGCCAAATGAAGTCAATGCACACTGATGTTTCCAGTAGTTTTAGTGCAACTCTTTCATCTTTGGAGAAGACCTGAGTTTTAAAAGATCATCTCTTTACTGACTTCATATGAATGTCTTAATCTCAGCTTGCCTGGAAATCTTTTGTAAAAGGATCACTCTTGAAGGGTGAAAGCAAAGGAAAAATTTCTTCAGAAGCCAAAAGAGGTGGGCAGAAAGTCAGCTGGTGGGAAAGTCTGAGAAAATAACTTAAATGGATGTTGCTTCAATGGGATCACGGAGCAGCCCACAGTGATCAGTGCACAGAGTGACAGGTCAGCTAGGGCTACTGCAATTCCGTATAGACCCAGTCAAAACTCTGACAGGGATAAAGATCTCTTTCACATCCCCAGACTATTAATGTTGAAATAGGAAGCAAGACTTGAAATTTAGGCAGGTAGGTTCCCAAGTCTGAAACGTGCATGCAGAGCTTGCTACCAAGGACTGGCCAAAACGTATCAAACACATATGGATGTGCTTCAGGATCCAGCTGCCCTCATCAGGCTTTGGCTGTGACATGTTCCAGTGTCTGGGATGTGGTGACAATGCAAATTTAAAATGTGAGGCACTATTCAAAATTGGATAGAAGGAACTGACTAATGGGGAGATGACAATGGCCTGAGTGCAAAGAGGAACTGTTGGGCTGGAGAGGATATTTTTGGAGTTCCTCAAGGATTGGTCTCAAGACTGATGTGACAATAATTTCATTAATAGCATTACTACAAACAAAACAACTCCAAAGCCTGGTGTAAGTGGAATTAGCTGATAGGAAGTTTAAAATATTCAGCATTATCAATAAAGTAACAACAGTATGAGGAAATCATGCAGAAAGCACCAGATAATGTCAGTGATGGGTGTAAGAGAAAGAGGATGCCTTTCAAGAGGCAGAACAAATTTGGCATTTCCCTTACAAGTCAATGCAAAAAGGATATGTGGATCAATGGTATGGGTATATTAATGCAAATCTGCAACAATAGGGATGAGTCCTGCTAAGTTTCTTGCTCACCAGTCCAAAGGAACAGTTGAACCGATCACAAGCACCTCAGCTAAGGGTTGACCTGACTTGCAAAGTCACCAATGTCAAAAATAACTTAGGACAGTGATGCCCTATATGTAGCCAAACATTTCTGAACTTTCTCCATTTTATATGGAGATGTACTTTGTGATATGAAGCATAAATCATTACCTTGCAGAGATTGCCATGTAACTCAGCAAGGACTGGGGCTCATCTTTGTGCTGATGACTTTTTGGCCTTAGTGTCTTTGTGTAATATTTCCTTCCTTTTTGAGTGTCTCCTCAGTGAGAAGGAAGAACAGGCGCAGGGCAGGGTCTGTCTGCTGGGCACTTAGGAGGAACACAAAGGACATTGCAACCAGGGGCCTCCACTCCTCAGTCAGTCTGGGACAGGCTGGTGGGTATGGGAGAAGGAACAAGTCAGACAGAGCAGCATCCCTGACTTAGGCTGTCTGGTGGCCCCAGCAGGGTGTTAGAGCACAGCCAGTGAGTCAGAGGGGAGAAAACAATGCTCCAGAGCCAGGTGGATGCGAATCAGACTTTCTGCCTGTGAGGGTGGGTCCCAAAGCCATGGCCAGTGCTGCCAAAAGGCTGAATGCAGAAACACCACCCAGGTGTCCATCGCTAATCCCTGCTGTCTGAGCTACTGGCAGTCTCACGGGGCTCAAAAATCAAAAATCTGCCAAGAAGACAGCAAATCCCAAGGCACCCACTTGACCAATTTATCCTGCAAGCCTGGCACACACACACAGCAGGGATGGGCATCTTGGAAATAGTTGCTAATATGACCCAACATATTCATTTGGGATGCAAGAGGCACACACAGATGAATGCAGTATCTGGGAGAAACACAGCTCTGACAGGTGTACAGGAGCCTCTACCCTGGGACAGAAACACAAAGCCACACCTGCAGTCTCCCACGAGGCAGAATAAATTGCAGTTTTGGATCATAACCCTTGGGCATTAGTGCAAGCCAGCAGATCCAACCCTGAAGTGTTTCCCCTTAAGGTATAAAACAGAGGGGTTGGGGTTTTTCCTACAAACTGTTTTTTGGCATTAGCATTGGTTCTGTTTTTAAGCAAATCATTTTAAATGTGATTTTTTGGGGGGGATGATTCACACCAGGCTTTTCATATGTGCCAATATGTCTAATGTAAGAAATTACAGGCACAAAGATCTACAGGCTGAATACTGTAGAAGCAAAGGAAGAAAAAGAAAAAAACCCCACTATCATTTCAACTCCAGGGAAATTAAGTCAAGGTCCATAGATTTCCCACTCTCCACTGTTTCTTGCAAACAAGATAAATATGCCTGAGCAGTTAACAACTCACTACTCCAGTAAGTGAAATTGCCCCTTATAAGCCTAAAGCTTCCACTGAAAAAGAGCATCTAAAACTACTGCTGGACATAACTGCTGAGACTTATTTGGCCCAGAATTTTCAGTCAATCCATTAAACTACAGAGACACACTTGCAAGTTCTTATTTAGCCACACACTCCCAATCTTATGTTATTCAAACATAAAAGTTTGGTTCAGGCCCGTTCCCAGTGAAGATGTTATCAAAACTAAAGATGACTTACACTGCTGGTAAATCTGTTACTCAGAGAGTCTACTTGTCTGCTTTCTTGTCAGCCTACAGAGGTCTTTTGCTGTTCCCTTTTTTTTTGACAGCGTAGTAACATTTTCTTTCTTCAATGCTTCATTAGCTTGTCTTACTCATGCAATTTTCCCCATTTTATTTCATGTAAATCAAACTACTCATCAGGTCTGTAATGTCATCAGTGTACAAAGACCCTTCTATTAAAAAAATCACAAAGAAAAAAAACAAGAAAAAAAATAGAAACTAAAACTTGTGTAGGTAGTTTAAGTTGTTGGAGAACTATTCATAAGAGGTTTATAAACCTAAAGGCTCTTATAAGGCTAGAAGACATGGAAGGAATTTTAACAGGATTAAATTCCCTAATATGTGGCTGAGGTAGGATGGTCAGGAAATATTTTACAAACTACAGGATTTTTGCCTTCCTATACTGTTTTTTTCTTTCTCTTTTGTCCTTCTTTTAGCAAGTGTGGCTAATGGTGCTCATGCTTCAGTGCCTTAGCTCACCTGCTAAATATTTCCCTCTTGAAAGGATGTGTCATAAGCAGAATATTCTGTTTATTCACCAGCAGAAACAGGTGAACAGCAAGCAGTTTACAACTTTGCATGTGAGTATTTTCTCATCTCCTGATAGATCCAAAATGACAGCACAATCGAGCAATGGGATTGTCAGTGCAGAGCTGAGTTTGGCTGTGAGAGAGAGGTGTTGAGGCCTGGACCCACCCACAGCCATGGAAAATGGACAAGCACAGGTCAGGTGAAAGAGGGGGTGAAAGCAGGGTGTGTGCCAGGACAGGACATGAGATGTCCTGCCAGAGATCCTTCTCCTGCCTGGGCATCTCCCCACTGAGGGCAAGCTCCTCCTTACATGTGCAGGATGCAGGGCAGAGAAGTAGCAAGCAGAGGGAGGGGTTGTGAGGATCAGTGCTCTGAACACCCTTGTAAATCACAGAGTCTGAAAAAAGCAGCTCAACTAGAAAAAAAAACAACCAGTTTTTCAGTTATTAGACCTGTTATGCATCTGATGACTGATATCAGAGGCATAGATATATATGCATGTGCACACAATTCATTATTTTTGTCCCATTTTGCCACTACTTTTCATCCTAACATTAAGAGTCAAATACTAAGCAAAAATCACACCACTAAAGCAATAAGAAAGCAAATGGCTGAATGCTGAGCGAACAGATGAGAAAACAGTGTAAATCATACCTAGCAAACTCTTAGGGGTCTTTCCCAAGAATGATCAATAACAAGTCAGTCTTCTGAGCAGAAGAAATTTCTTCTAGGACAGACAGGCAACAGCACCTGACATTTGTTTTTTGTAAACAGTGTATATAGGAAAAAATTTACAGATATCACTTACAGTATGCAAGAAACAAAAGCAAAAGTGGTGACTGCTAGGATTGTCTCATATATACTGAAAGGGAGGAGAGAGAGTTCCAACAATGTGCAGGTTAACTCAGAGAGCAAACACTGAAGAGGTATCAGTATGATGAGACACAAAAAGGAACACCTGTCAGAAATTTTTTTACAAAATTAAAATATAGACAAAACAGCTGTTCAAAATCTCAGGGAGCAACTCGGTGTCAGTTTCATTAAAAAGAAACTTTCACTGGCAACTAATGCCCTTCCTTGCAAAAGCCTTTTGGTTTTAACAGAAAAAGAAAGCTGGACTTTGAAAAGATCACTGCTCATGGCAGGAGAGCACTAATTAGCTGGTAGGGACCCTGGGGAGTAGATCTTGTGCATAGTTGTGAGGCTCAACATTTCTGGCTAAATTTGCTGTCAGTCTGCAGTGAGGCAGGATGCACAGCCAGAAGCAGTCTTTTCTGACAGTGCCACTGCTTTCAGCCCTGTCTGAAGCTGGGAATTGTACCAGTTTGTGAGAGTTAAAAACGTATCAGCCAGTTTTTCACCACAGATTTCAGTTTTCCCTCTCATTCTGGATTGTGTTTCCAACGATTTAGCCAGTAATGAAAACAGCTGCAGATAGCATACCAGCTGCGGCTAGTGAGCCTTCAGCATGGTTTACACTCCAGCTTCCATTTCCAAGGACTTCTTTGGGTCAATTCAAGGAAAAAAATGACGGGGAGATTTCAACATCTACCCCAGTTCTTGCCTGTCGTTTGTCCCTGAAACGCACACAGTAGCGTAACAGCAATCCAGAGCCAGCACCTGACACATCTCTAATTAGCATTGTTCCTGCAGTTTTATTTTGGCTTTTTCCCCTGTGAAATCATTCTTTGTGAGTCAGGACACTCACTGCAATTTAAAGCTCTTTCTGCTGCATTTGTTTAGGATTATTTGTTTCTACCTGACCACATCTAAACACTTTTAGAATGGATGGCAGTAGCTATCTTTTCAATCCAGAGGAAATCTTCAGATAACCAAGAATTAGTGCAAAAATGTTGTCCTTCATTCCACTTACTCATTCTTTTATATGATTGCAGCTGACTGGGGTGGAAATTTGCAGAAGGTAAATGCTGAGCAAAGCTGTCTCCTTACACTAACCTCATTTTCACAAGAGAAATCTTTCTGAACTTTCCACAGTCTTACTTTATGATCTTTTCATTCTTTCACCAAACAGACCAAAACCTTACCTCTAAGAACTTCATCCTGTGTCACTCTCTACTATTGGGAACCACATCCACCCCAGATGCCCCATTTTTAGTAGGAATGGGACATAACAGAGCTGCTGTTTCCAACAGCTCGGTGAGATAAAAGTGCCTTGCCAGCATGGGGCATGTATTACTCCTGTGAACAATTTTTTTTTGAGCTCTGACAGCTCCAATGTCTTCACATACAGGAAGCCCTGGAGAAAGGGCTAAAGGACAGAGAGGCTCAGGTGGTCAGCATCACCACCAGGCTGAGAGGAAAGTGGGGATACAGGAAGGGAAGAAGACATGGCAAATCTGCTCAAAAGAGGCTTGGCTGCTGAAAGGTCAGGAGCTGCCCATACTGATACACTGCTGCCAGGTCCTGCTCCACACCTGGAACAGAGAAAAAAGTCAATTTGTACTTATTCGCCCCCAAATAAAGAAAGAATTTTTAGCCAGTCAATGTGTATCTGTCCAAAAGGTGAGGAGATGGAGAGTGTAAGAGCTCTCACTGAGTGATGGAGATTGTATTAGGGCTGAGAGAGCCTCCTTAAGGTCTTGCTGCTGAGTGATGCTCAAAACCTGTTTTAAAGGTGGGACAGAGGGAATTTGCAGAGCAGGCTGCCTCCCTGCATCAAGTGTGATGATGTCTGGGTTGCAATCCTGGGAAAGTTGGGGTCCTAAAAGGATCGCGGGTTCCTACGGAGTCTATAAAAGAAACCAAAGGAAAGCAAGCCCATTTTCCTTAACATTTAACTTCCTAGATGGGGATCCTCACCTTTTGTTAAAATAAGAGGGTTCCTTATGTGCAAATGAACTGAAACCTGCAGAGACACATGGTAGCGCGAGATGCAGGACAGGGAAGTTTTTGCATTTTCTGTGCATGGTCTACTGAAGGGACACAACATTTTCACAGCATCTTACAGAGTCTCAGTTAACGTTTCGCTCTTGCCTTCCAATTGTGATGGCTTTCCACCCCCACCTTGACATCACCTCCAGCTGTGTCTGCTGCATTTCCCTTGCCACTGTTGCACAGATAACAGCCAGACAAAGGAAGCCAGGGGGCCAAAGGCAGCATCTCTCTGAATACAGATTGCATGACTGAAGTCACAGGGTGAAGTTTACACAGGCATCAGGAAAAACAGGCACTTGCTGGCCTCAGGCAGCTCGGGAGGCTGTAGGAGGATGCTGGTGCTTGTCCCAAGATAGTTTTAATTTGGCTTTGTGCAAGAGTGGATAATAACATTTTGGGAAAATAGACAGTGCAGGGTTATTGTGAAAGCGCCCTCAGTCCCTTCTTGTTTCCTTCTGCCCCTCCATATTCTTCTGGGTTGCATAGTTATGAACAGGGTAAGACCCAAGAACATCATAGCCCAAATTTTTCACTGTGCTTTGCAACTGCTGTGGGGCAACCTTTGTGAGATTTCCCAATGGCAGGAGGACATCCAGGATTGCACCATTCCAAATAATCCCTAACTCCAGGAATGCATTGAGAATGCACACGTCACAGCTTCATGAGGTTCACTGAACTGAGGGTGCTCTGATTTGTTGCATTGAATCAAAATATCCATCTGGTGCATGGATCTGGAAAACATGGGCATATGAGCTTCACTAAGCTGCTCAGTCTTCATAACTATTGCCAAAGTGAGGTTTCTGAATCCTCAGGTCCTATAGGTGTTATAAAGAACATTTCAAACTCCCTTTGAACTCACTACAGGAGTATGTTTTGAGGAGGAAGATACTGAGACTTTCTCCCCTCTTTCTTGGAGGTCTGTAGATTGTCTGTGGAGGGCAGGAAATCTCCCCCCTCTCTCAAAGCACTGGGAAACCAGAGGTGCTGTTCTTCCCAACTTCCCTTACCTGCCTGTCCTGACATCAAATGTCCATGTTGCCCCTTCAGCAGAGCTATGCCCTCAGGTTTGCCCTCACTGGCAACTACTTCATCCTTAACCCTCCCAAGAGGTTTCTCCAGCAAGTTTCAGGCTCCTCCTAGTAATTCAATGACACGTATTAATGGTGCTCAGGAGAGAGGACACTCTCCTTTTTCTGCTCAGCACTGGTGTCCTCTGGAGCAATTTTGACAGAAACCACACCTCTAAGGCAAAGGAGACACAACTCCCCCAGTCCACAGAAAGGAAAAGTATTTGATTTCCATAATACACCAAATACATGCAAGATACAAGCTATTTCATGCCTCCTATATTTTCTTATATACAGTCTGAAGTAATAACAGAATAGTAATTTCCTTATTCCACACGACTATGTCATCTCCAAAGCACTGGCAAGCGGTGTAAGTGGTTCTCTGAGCAAGTCCAGTGCAGTTGTAAACAAAATTAAATGCACCTGGAACTGAAAATATCACAGGCAGCTACAGAACTACAGCTCTGGCTGATTGCTTCTGCAGACGGTGGAAGAAAGGCTGATTTAGGTCCTTTGCACTACAAGCACTGAAGGTGAGGTTTGATACCAGTACGGGTCATTTTCCCCTGATTGTCTCCTGTGCCCGTGGTGGGAATATGCAGTCATTCTAAAACCAGTGATTCTTGGGCTTCAGGAATACTTGATGTTTAAAATGTCTACAATGATACAGAAATTAAAACCAGATAAGAAGTACTAGATCAGTCTGTAACCTTCCCTTTCTATGGCAGGGGCCTTCTCTAATATGCATCATATAGTGGTCTTCTCATTTGATTTTTAAAGGTCAAATTAAACATGGATCTTTCAATTTATAGGTGGCTCTGGCATTTTCACAGCCCTTGTCACCTTTCTGACTCATCCAACCCTCCCCTCACTTACCCCTACTTAATATGTGGGTAAGATACCCCACTTAATATCTCCACCTTTAGCATGGGCCCCTTGGTTTGATAACTTAAAAGACTGATGAAGTGGTTGTGGACAGAAGTAACATCACCGTCCACATAGCGCACAACAGTCAGCTCTGATACAAATTTTAATTATTCACATAATTCAGTTTCCCTGACTCAGATAACACATTTTTGGCACCACAAGTCTCAGAACAGCATGATGCTCGCAAGGCTGAGGCTCACCTTTGCCAGGCAGAGATGGCCTGTCAAGTCTGTAACCTCTGCCGAAGCGGCCGCCGAGTCACAAGGTCATTAGTAAGAGTTTGCCAGCACGCCACACAGTGAGTCATACTTAATAGCCCATCTGCTGTCACACTTCATAAAATATTTTCCTATTATTCCTCCTTCCTGTTCTATTCCTAAGGAGCAAAGCAATCCTCAGCGGATGTGTAACTGCCAGAACCCATTTTTGCAAATAAAAGAGAAGAAACAGTTGTTGCCTTTCCCACTACCCCCAAATATCTGATACTTCTTATCATCCTTGCTGACATTTTAACAGTGGTGACTGCTGTTGGGGATAAGCATTAGGATTCCTAGTCACAAGCCAGTGACCCATTTTACTGAGGACTGTAAAGACATAGCACAAAAGCAGCACCCCAAATGGCTGCTGACTAAATACATTCAGAGGGCAATTCCCCTCTCACTCAGCATGGATTCCCCTTTGGGAGCAGCCTCCTCATTCTTGCTGCTGACTTTAACCAGCCTTTATGGGGACTCTTTCTGAATACCTAATTCTTCATTCTTTTCCTTTATTTGCATGCTCAAATCTAAGTTAACGTAACAACATTTCAGTAGGTATGGTATTTTATGGTTGTCTCTGTCTCTTCTTTAAAAAAAAAAAAAAAAAAGAAGCTCGTCTGTATTTCTGAGATTATCTAAGTATCAACAACCTTCACAGAAATTGTGTCTTCATCCTGCCATTTTATACAACGTAAATCCCATTAGTCATCCTGAATTTTAGTGGCTCCATTTTGCTGTCTGTTGGGGTTTTTTTCCTAGAGGATCTGAAGGGGGCAGGCAGAAGAAATTATTGTGAATGAACTGATCATTTTCTGAAGTCATTAAATATGCCATCAATTATCAATAATTAATGACAACAGGGGTACATTCCCCTCCTTCCCATGAAGCCAAGAATGCTCTTTAATAGCTGTAGAGCAATCCTTTGAAAAAAAATACAATGAGTCTGCTCCTTAGGGGTAACAGTAAATGATCTGGATTGATGCTTTCCATTCTTCTTCCACTGCATTTTGCATTTAACATGAACTTTAAAGAGAAAGGATTTGCTTTCTAGTCAGTTAATATTATGTTTACTTCACCTCTGCAAATGCCTCGAAGTCTAAGCAGCAGATGTCACAGAGCATCCTCTGGAAACTTTTTACTATTTCAGCTCTGTGATGAAGCTGCACGCTGCAAATGCCAATAGCTTTCCGCTGAAGAAGCCTTCAGAGGCATCAGCTCCTGAAACCCTGCAGCAAACAAGGCACCCTTCCCCTGCCATGAAGGAGAGCGGTGAAGCAGAAAGAGTGACTTGCAGGAGCCTAAAAGCCAGAGGACAAGAAGGAAAAATGAGGGTGAGCAGATTCCTGAGACTGGCAGCTGGGCTGTCCTCGCGAAGCCCGGACAGTGTTGATCCTGGTGGCAATGGTCACGTACTCCACACCTCCTCCTTCCAGTCTGGACCAAACCAGTGTCTCATGGAACGCTGCTGGGAGAAGCACATGCAATTTTATTTCACCAGTGGATGATGCAGCTATGGCAAAGGAGGAATCTGAAGGGAAAGATGAAGCAATCTCACTCTGAATGCATGAGACTCAGAAGATCTGCTTGTACTTTCATGGTGATCAATATTGTTTGTTTCAATCTTATACAGCTTAGCTGTTTACCCACAGGCAAAGTGCTGACATTTTCTGGTCATGAAAATAAAAGTAAAACAACTGAGAGAAGAAAACAAAAGGAAAAATTAGCTAATGATCAGCATATTTTTACAGAAATTCAGAGGTTTATGTAAGGATCAGTTTGTATTTACATCAAAGGGAGAAATGAGATTGGAGGTTAATAACACTAGTGAAATTTAACAGATTTTTAATGTAACACAGGCAGAACTTCTTCATCCTTCCAGTTCTAGTAACAGAGATGCACTTATGCAAAAATTTAGGGACATGGGCCAGAAAACAGTACCCTGTGACTGGACCAATCATGCATAAACCAGTTCTACTGTCCTTTGCATCTCGCACTGCATTTTACACCTTTTAAAAATAAACACATAAATTAGAGCTGCCTTTCCTTATTCCCATGCGAAACAAACGCAAAACTGGAACATTACAGCCATACAGAGGGAAAAACAAAACTAAACAAACAAACAAAACAAAATA
Source organism: Orthonyx spaldingii (assembly GCA_013397795.1). NCBI lineage: Eukaryota > Metazoa > Chordata > Aves > Passeriformes > Orthonychidae > Orthonyx > Orthonyx spaldingii. Next base: position 1,069,008 of record VZTJ01003848.1, read on the forward strand.
AAAAAACTATTTCAAGACAGAATAGTATTTCATAGATTTGTTTGGCAGGAAAAGTCATGGTTTCACCTGTAAATAAAGAGGAAGAACAGGCTGATTTGCTTTAACTGAAAATAAGAAGACTAATACTTTCAATATTTCCGTCTAAAACACGGGTTCATTTCCGGTGTCTGGTAAAAAATGGGGCACTTTTTCTTCCTAAGTATTTTATTTTTAGGAGATAGGGTAGTGAGATTGCCTGTATGGCTCCATCAAAGGAAGCATTGCTGATCCTGACAGCAATTTTACTCTATCGCATAAACTGGCAAAGAGGAAGGAAATGTTAACCTAAAAAAGTAAAACCAATGAAAAATTGAGATTTTTCCTAGCATGTACAACATGGAGAAATAAAAAGACAGTGTGAAGGCAGTTGTGATCCTATGTAGTGAGGCAAATTATACTTGGAAATTGGTGTCACGTTAAGTTTCACAGGGGCAGAAGAGACCTGTGCTGTTCTAAGGGACAAATAAGGGGTAGAAGCACTCAGCAATGTTTGGTGTCCATGCTTGGGCCTGCAGGGAGCAAATTAGGGAAAAATCTCAAGGGACTACTTTTCAAGTGGTCCCGAATTCCTGGAGAAGGCCAGACTGGACAGGGCCCTTAGCAACCTGGTCTAGTGGAAGGTGTCCCTGCCCATGGCAGGGGGATTGGAACTGGATGATCTTTAGGGTCCTTTCCAACCCAAACCATTCTATGAGAAGGTTGAAATTAGCAGCCAACCAGCCCAATCCCCGCATTGTGATGACTTGTACAAAGCTGAGGATATGAGCTCTGTGGCAGCTCTGTGAGAACTGGTTTTCCCAAACCACTTCCACTTCTGAGATTTCTCTCATTTCACACCAGGACACTTCTGTGACATTTAGAAGATTTTTTTTGACCTCTGGGAGGTACCCATCTCAGTTGGGTCAACAATGTCATGGGCAGGGCCTTCATACTGGACAGAGATGGCCAAAGTTCAAGTCCCTTGTTGATGCCCATCATGGGCTGCAGCTCAGGTTTTTTGTGTGCCAAGCAAATCCCATAAATACCTGTCCTGTGCAAGGCAAGGTTAGTTAATTAAAAGAATACAACTTCATATCTAGCTGTGAAAAGCACAGATAAAAACCTTAGAGAACTATCAGGAAAGTTAGTGCAGCTAGGAAAGGTTTCAGTCTGGGGAGAGTTTCTTTCATGGACTGAAACAATTTGCACTTATACAACCCACATGAGCTTCAGGGGGAAGAAACAGTTATGTGTGAACAAAAAAAAAAAAAATACCACATTAAATTGACTGGGAGAAAAGAAAGACAATGACTTCTGCAGTAGGCAGCCCCAGGAAAATGAAAAGACAGGAAAAGAATATGAGCTATACACTGGAAAACTCCAGAGTGAAGGGAAATAGCATGAGAGAAACCAAAGGGAATATTAAGTTTAAAATTAGCAGGAAAAGTAAAATTATGAAAGAAGTCTTCACAGGAAAACAAGCAGAGGTGGTGACTTAGGGGAAGTTCAGAGGGTTTCATCTATAAACAAATACAAGAGATTTCAGAAAAAAAATAAGGAACTAATAGTAGCTGCAGGAGGTACACAGAGGAGAGTGTTTCAACATCATGGGCATAACCAAATCAGAGCGAGGAAGTGAAAGTCTGAGAGGATGGGTCTGAGATCAGGGAGTGATGTAGCAGCTAATGACACAAAAAATCTTTCAGATTTTAGCCTAGCAAAATTGAGATCTCTTGTCTTGCTGTGACTTTTGAGCTCATCTGCATGTCAGAGCTGCACTTCAGTAAGCATCACCTTCTTTGTTAGCAAAAAACTGCCCTCAAGATCCCAGGGATTGAGTATACATGCCCTACCTGGGAAAATTACTGTCAATTTAAAAGATCAAGTTGCCACTGAAAATAAGACTTGGAAGGCATCTTAGGAGTTTTCCTAGTTTATCTTCATGCTCAAGACAGAGTTATCTGAGCCTTTTTCAATCCTGACAGATGTTTCTCTAATGTATTTGCATCCAAATTAAATCATTGATGAAGTAAGACTGCATCAATTTTTAATAAATAAATCTGTTTAAAACTTAAATCTACTTCTGCCCAGAAAATTGTCATTGGTACAGACTGAGTGAGAAGCCAAGTGTCTCACAGGGCTGCAGGAGGCTGATGCTCTTTCTTTGTGAATGGGAATGAGGTTGTATATATGGAATAGCGTTGTGTTATGTACAGTTTTGTTCCTTGAAGCACATATCTAATTCACCCGAATACACACACTCAGCATACAAAGAATAATCTGAAGGTCTCTGTGCTGTGAAAAAAACCCCTTTTTTTTCAAAAGCAAACAAACAGAAAAGGTAAACATTGCTTTAAAGTGGTCCAGTTTAATCTGAATGTGAAAGTGGATGATGACATGTTGAAGGAGTAAAACCAGCAGCTACAGACCACAGTCTTGGGTAAAGCAAACAGCCATGGCAAGCTGCAGCTTCTCCTCCAGCCTCCACCAGATGCACTGCTCACACACCACCTGCTTCGTACCACTGGCATTTTTAAGCCTCTCCAAATCTTCTGTTTCCAACTTGTGGGGACTGCAAGACAGATTCCCATAGGATGCCACAGCTGAAAAGGGACTGGATGGTTGGTGTGGAGTCAGGCAAGGCTGATGGCATGTCAGCCTAGCTGGTGTGGCCACCCCAACTCACTGCACTTTCACCAACACTGTCCCACAGCAGCAGCCACTCAACTGGCCCGGTGCTGGTCTTGTGTAAGCAACCGCAGCACAAAAAGTTCACACTGAGCAACACCACACTGCCAGTTGCCAAATATTTATTGTACAAGCCTGGCTAACCATAATAGGAACTCAGCTTGACCAAAACCAAAAGAAAAAGATACTTAGCTTGGGATGGAAGCCAAGTCAATTATTTCATAAACAAGCTTGGTGCTCTTCCTCAAAACGGAGGTCAGATCCTCATTTGATGTAAGTGAGTATGGCTTAAACTGGTCTCAAAGAGCAGGTCAGGAGAAGTAGCCAGGAACTAAAAATCACTTTATAATGCCTGTTCTGCTATTTGATGCTCTTCAAAAGGTCAAGCACAACCTCATCCTGCTCTCCACACTCACTGCCTGCGCTACCAGTCCTGAACAGGACTCCTCCATTTCCATCCCTGACACTGACTGGAACACCAAGCTATCAATGGCAGTGTATCAGCAGCTGAATGGCAAAATGCCTTAAAAGGCTCAAGACTTCTGCCATGGGAGGAATGCCTCAAAAGGTGATCAATACCTCTCTGTGCAGTTTGCTGTTTTACCCACAGCAGTAAAAAACATCTACATGGGATGAGATGACCCTCCCTCAAATTGCTCCTGAATGTCACCAGGGAGGTGGCAGAAGATGGATGGAACCTTGGATGCCTGGTGAGGTGGCAGGCACGGGACAGAGTGAGAAGAGCCAAGCTGTTCTGCTGTGACTCATTAATTTTCCACTTGAGTTTGTGTCTGTCCTTATGGGGAAAAAAAATACCAAGTCTGCTTCAGGGGTCTTATTTTAAATCTTTCAGAGACAAACAGACCTTTTATGCATCTTTTCTGTTTTTCACCTGGCATTTTATTTCTTAGTATGGGAAAGATGATGTTATTTTTCTGTGTTACCCCATTTGATAGCTACAGATGATGTGGTAACATTTGTTCACATTTATAAATAATATAATGATTTTTATTCTTGTTATGCAACAAATTTGGAATTTGGGCTAATCTGGTTCTGAATGGAAGACTATTTCTAAGACTTGCTTTTCTAACTCACATTTAAGGGATGTGAGTTAGAATGCTGAATACATTTACTAGCATTCAAATAGTTTGTCTTAAGCCCTCTATTCTTTTTTTTTCCTGAGTAAAGATTTGTATGGTTTTTTATTGCATCCATACAACACAACCCTTTATACATGGTTTTTTCCAAACACATGAATTTTTTTTCTCCAAAGGGGGATCTAAACTTCTATGAAAGGCAATATAGCAAAGAATCACTCCCCTGCACGCTTACACACACACACAACCAATGGATTAATTTCAGCAAGAGCAGAGGAAAAACCTGGCAGATGAAGTTTTCCTTCCTCTGAGGCATTTTGGCTAATTTACATCCTTGTTTCAGAACTAAAGGCTCCCACTGAAAGGCAACCATGTGTTCCTTTTAAACAGGTAGATTTGATTAAAGGCTGGACTTCTGGAGCATGATCCTGCTGCCTCTGTACAATCAGTCCTACCAAGGATAATGAGATTACTCACAGGAGTAAAACACTGCAGAACAGAACCCTGGAGTCTCACCAATTAATAGGAGAATTTTCTTCTCTTTTTCCATCCACCCCTTTCTTTATTGCCCTTAAAATGCCAGGGGAGCTTCAGAGTTATAGCAATTATTGTTATGGAGAACAGGGCATAAAATGAACTGTTATTGCCTTTAAAAAAGCTGGGATCTCTTTACCTTTCAAGAGTAGGGCACAAAAATCTGTATGCAAATGAATAAATATAAATGCAAATATAATCTACACCAGGAAAAGCTGTTTTTCCCTGAGCTAAAGAAGCATAACGATAATCAGGCTCCCAACTGTAAACGGTACTCAGTGTTTTGTAAGAGCTGTGGAAAAATGAGGCAAGGGTTTAATCCACTTTCTCCTCTGGTTGGAGGAAACAGGTGTGGCTCCATTTGCAGGTAGCTTATTAGTTTTCATGAATATATTAGAGGCACTCTTTGCATATTTCAAGTGGTAGCAAATTTTGCTGCTCTTGCTCAGGAACACTCACTGGAGACAGAACAACATGGCCTGAGAGGTTTAGCTCTGCTGCTTTGCTCAACTTTGATGGTTTACAAGGATTTGAAGAGGCACTAAAACATCCTTTGGCAAAAAAAAGGCTTCCACGTGTATTGAAGATCAGGCATGCTTTGTTTATCAATGGACAAATAAGAGTGGAATAAAACAGCAGAATTTCTTCTCAAACGCCCCACCTTGCAACATATATCCCATGTGGGAATCTTCCAGGAGATGCCTTCCCCCAGCCCATGTGGGGCAACTGGGATCACACGGCTGAGATCTTGCTGCCAGCAGAGCTCTCTGAAGAAATGTTTGCATCAATTCACAATAAAACACCGAGACAAATTGTGAAAAAATGAGGAGTGCATAGAATATGTGTCTGGGCTGAGATACACAGGTGAAAGACAGTCACCAGAGTGAGTGCTGAACCAATGAGAGCCACTTTAGTCCAGCACAACTGGAGGAAAAGTATTGGTGTGAGCACTTTAATTTTCCAAGCTTTTGGTTCCCATGGCCCAAAGAAACTGTGTTGAAACAAACCCACTCAATACCACTAATCACTGAGGTTTCAGAACTGGGAGGAAAAGAAATGAGGAACAGTGTGCTCTGGTCTTGGTCAGACGGATTTGGAGCACTTTGGAGGAAACTTGATGATGCCAAGGAAGGGGAGGGAAGAATTAAGTGACCGCCAAGTGTGTATTATGTCCCAAAATTTATCTTGGTACCTGTGGCAAGCTGGTGGGAATGAATTCCATTTAATGAAGAAGACAGTGAAGAAAGAAAGAAAGAAATGTGAAAAATAAAGACAGTAGGTCATGGGGAAGGAAAGGTACCAAAATGACTCAAAGGATACCAAACTTCTTAAAATGCTAAATGTGAAAAGACCAGTAAAATTCAGATGCAGACAACAGTCTGGGAGAAACTAAGAGTTCAGCAAAGGAGACAGGTTTAAATCCTTGCAGGATGTGACACAATTTATTGGCAGAACAGAGAAGATGTTAAAAAGTCCCTAGTGAAACAAAAAATTAAAGGGCACAATTTTACTACAACATTCACAAAAAGACAACAGCGAAACAAACATACATTTTCCACGAGGTGTGAAGGTCAGAACAGACGGAAAAGAAATTGAAACTGCTAGAGATTTGATTGTAGTGATAGGATTGTTGCCAGTACTGGGAAGAATTACAAACTTCTAAGAGAATTTGGCAATAAACTAATGAGTCAGGAGACAGCAATGAAAGTAGGACACAGTGATGACCTTAACTTCTGTATTGGGGTGAAGAAAAGAAAGGCACAAGATATTTTTATCTGGTATAGGATAATGTACCATTGAGACAATATGTAATGTGGGAAGAAAAGGAAACAATAAACAAAATGAAGAGTCAAGAAGAAAATCCCAGGAAGGTTCTTCAAATTTGATGGAAACTTTAGCAGATATATATTACCACAGAATCATGGAATAGTTTGGGTTGGAAGGGACCTTAAAAATCACCTAGTCCCAAACTCCCTGTCATGGGCATGGACACCTTCCACCAGACCAGGTTGCTCAGAGCCCCAGCCAATCTGGCTTTGAGCACTTCTAGAGAGAGGACATCCACAACTTCTCTGGGCAACCTCTTTCACCTTCATAGTAAAAAATTTCTTTCTAATGTCCAATATAAATTGCCCTCTTTTAGTTTAAAAATTTCACCCCTTACCCTGTCACTGCAGGCCCTGTTAAAAAGTTTTTGTGCACATTACTTATAAGAAAGACAGGAAAGGAAGTTGGTGCTGAATTAAGTCAAATACTCCTGATGCCAACTGGCTCTACTGCATCCCAGCTGGAAGGGTGGCAGGGAACCAGCAGGGTGACAGCCAGGAAAAAATCATGGTATCAGGGAGAAGGGTGCCCAGGAGAACCATGCATGGGTGGGAGGTATACCAGTGGCCTGAAAAGAGCATCTGTAAAAGAAAGCTTGAAGAGGAGGCACAATGGAGAAATGTCCAGGGAGCCAAAGTGTCTCAGTATGGCTCTCTGCACACATTGATAAGTCTCTTGTGTCCAAAGCAGGTGGAGAACAGTGTATGTTCATAGCAAGGGAACCAGATGGGACACAACAGGCAGGGTGCATTGGCAATGGGAACCATTTCAAGGCACAGAGGAAACCCTTACAAAAAACACACATGTCAGGCAAAAAACTCTTGTGTGAATCTGGACATAAACAGCCTGGAAGGAACAAATAATAAATGGGGGCAAGTCCAAGAAGACCATTATCAAGTACAAGGTAGAAAAAGAGGCCTGAATCTTATGAGTCATTCTGCCTTAGCAGGCCCCTCAACCTGCTCAAAATGTTACTGATTTCAATGACTCTTTATATCTCTGCTGACATCGGTCAGAAAAAAAGCACCAGGGTGAGCTAAAAGGTGCTTACCCACTTCAGTACCTCATTTTTCCCTGCAGCAGGCGAAGACCCAAAACAAGAAAAGCATCCCCTCCATGGGTCTTCATTTGAAAACATGGCCAGGGTAGAGATGAATCGTTGGGAATGGAGGAAATCATAGTGAAAGCCCCAAAATGATCAGCAGTGTTTTCAACAGCAGTTGAAGAATTACTCACTGGTGATTCACATATTCTATGCTCAGAAGGGGCTGGTGATCATACCCTCTGATTTCCTGCACAACAGGCAGCTAAAACCTCACTTTGCTTCAGGCTCTTTATCACTGGCTGGTCTGGAGAATGTAATTTAGGCTGAGTTCTTCAGAGACTCAGCCTTCAGAGACAGAAATAACCCACCTGCATGTAGGTGTTTATCATGTCACCTGGTGGTCCTTCTGCGTCTGCTGGGGATATGGTCAATATATCGACTGGAGCTTCAGAGCTTTCTTTGTTTCTTCCTAAATTAAGTGACTGTCTTTGGTTGGTTGAATCACACCTTGGTGCTGATGGGATCCTCACCCAGAAGAAACAAGACACAGAATTCTGAGAAGTGGATATAGATGCATCATAGGCATCCAGAACTGGGTGAAATATGTCCCAGGCCAAGAATCCTAAGGTCCAAAGCATCCTTACGTTTATTACAGTGGTGAATCTCATCTATTCTGTGTAGATAAATCACACTAGAAATTAGGTATATTTTTTCTGCCTTCAGCTTCCAACCATTGACTTTTTAATATCATTTTCTACTTAACTGAAGAGTTGTTCACAATTAAATTACTCTGCTGTTATACTCTCCTTTTCTCTGGATCAACAGAGTTCATTATGGTCTAGATCTGCTATCACTGAAGACTAGATAATGACATTGGATCAGATCAAATAGTTCCATTAACCAGAAAAGAAGTATCTAAAAGAATCTGTGAACCAAATGCTTTATAAATGGAATTTGGTTTGCCACTATTTCACCTTTTCAGGCTAAAAAAAACCCAAAAAAACAACCAGCAATAACAATCCTCACAAATTCCTCCAAACTCTTTTACTTCCAAAGCAATTACACACATAGATAAGTGTGGATATTGACAGATTAAACAGCAGTTCCTTTCATGGGGAAGAAATACGTAAGGAGCAAAGAACAAGGTAAAGGAATTTTCCCTACTTGTTTGCCCTGGTGGGTTTCCTCTTGGATTGTAAAACAAGTGCTCACAAGGTGAAGGCTTTGCTCACAAAAGTACAGCAGCCAAAGTAAAGAGACATCAGGTTCTATTTCTCTCTCAATCTCAAAACACGATTTCTTCCTAAAGGTCAAAGATGAGATTTAAATGAGCAAAACCCACTGCATCTGGATCACAGAAGAAATTCTGAAATCTACCTGTAAAGCTGACAATCAGTTATTACAAACTACTGAATGTTTGAATAGAAAACTGCCACTCTGAATGCTGTATTCATGCATAGCTTATCTGGAAAGGTGCAGCTTTCTTTTTTATTCATGCATTCTTTTTCCACTAAAACTATTTTTGTTCAAAAAAAAATTTTCTTTTCTTTTTGTTTCACAAGTAGAGCCCCAAGCCAAAGGGGAAAAATAAAAACCAAGCAACATATACTGGCAGAAAAGTGATAGATCATATTTTACACTGCTAAAGGATAAAAGGAACAGCTCCAAAACACCAGGTTAGATTTGGAGCATCTACACAGTTTTTTTAATAAAAATTGATGCCTTCTTAATAAAAAGTGATGCCTGTTTTCCTTTTTCTCTTCCCCCATTCCAGTTAGCTGGAGCACAAACCAGCCTTTCTCAGAGCAGGATCGTGTTGTTAATGATGACTGCTGGAATACAGTGTTGGCAAAGACTTCAAGAGACCGTCCGGCTCAGTCCCTGGCAGGATCAGGAACACCTAAACCATCTCTGTCAAATTCTGATAGCAGATGATTCAAAGGTGTTTTGATACTGCCTGGAGGGTGTGGGAGATCTGTGCACACACTGACAGCCCAACTCAGACAGCAAGGACTGGGTCGCACACGCGTTTGGAAGATGCTCTTCCCACCAGCCCTGAGGACTCTGGGAACTGTGTGTCAACACTCACAGCCCAAGGGTTTACCTTACCTTCAACAGCTCAAAGGGAAAGGGAAGCCAACCACAACTCCCCAGAGGGATTTCCCAGCATATACAAGGTCCACAGGTAGAGAGGAACCCAAGCAACTCTGCCCACCCTTGCAGCCCCAGATCTGGAGGAAAGTGAGGATGGAGTCCTCAGTAATTTCACAGAGGACACCTAGATGGGTGGGAGTGTTCATCTACTGGAGGGCAGGAAGACTCTGCAGAGGGGTCTGGGAAGGCTGGGTCAATGGGCTGAGGTCAATTGTATGAGGTTCAACAAGGCCAAGTGCCAGGTCCTGCACTTGGATCACAACAACCCTGCAGTGATACAGGGCGTAGGAAGAGTGGTCGGAAAGCTGCTTGGAAGAAAGGGATCTGGGGATCTTGATTGACAGCAGCTGAACATGAGCCAGCGTGTGTCCAGGTGGCCAGGAAGGCCAATGACATCCTAGACTCCATCAGCACTAGTGTGGCCAGCAGGATCAGGACACTGATTGTCCCCCTGTCCTGGGCACTGGTGAGGCCACATCTCGAATCCTTTGTTCATTTTTAGGCCCCTCATGACAAGAAAGGCATTGAGGGGCTGGAGCGAGTCCAGAGAAGGGCAGTGGAACTGGTGAAGGGTCTGGAGAGTGAGTCACATTTGGAGTGGCTTAGGGAGCTGGGGAGGTTTACCCTGGAGAAAAGGACGCTCAGGGAGACCTCTACAATTCATTGAAAGGAGATCGTAGAAAGGTGAGGGTTTGTCTTTTCTCCCACGCAGCAAGTGACAGGACAAGAGGCAATGGGATCTAATTGCACCAGGGGAGGTTTGGTCTGGACATCAGGAAAAATTTCTTCNACCTCTACAATTCATTGAAAGGAGATCGTAGAAAGGTGAGGGTTTGTCTTTTCTCCCACGCAGCAAGTGACAGGACAAGAGGCAATGGGATCTAATTGCACCAGGGGAGGTTTGGTCTGGACATCAGGAAAAATTTCTTCACTGGTTAGGCTTCATGGGCTCAACAAATGACTGAACATGGCACTCAGTGCTCTGGTCTAGTAGACAAGGTGGTGTTTGGTCAAAGGTTGGACTCAATGATCTTGGAGGCCTTTCCCAACCTTAATGAATGGTTCTATGAATGATTCTGTGAGGGAGGGGTGTATACGTGAGAGACCACTGGCTGATAGATATTTCTTTTGAGCTCTTTTGAGCTATTTCTACAGCATTTGCTGTTGCTCCCTTACTGCTTGAGGTCCTGGGGGAGACTTGGTCATTATAACATCAAGGCAAAGCTCCAGCACCTTCAAGACTGTGTCCCAGAGGGCTGAAGTACCCGTGATGCCTCCTTTCTCCTCTCCCTTCTACATAAAATACCTATTCTCAGGTATGCCCAGGATGTCCAAGTAACATCACCAGGCAACAGCAAGTTCCAGCCTTCCTTCTAACTTAACATCCCCATCTCCTTATCAGCTGGATCTCCAGCAATAAGCTACAAAGAACTTCCCAAGTTTTGGGCACTTAACACATTAAAAATTCAATGCCCTTCAAATTCAAGTCATATGGTAGTACTCTCTGCAGACAGACATCTGATGCTTGTAGGAAAAAAAAAAAATAGATAGAAAACAGTAGCATGGAGGTGAAGACTGGAAATCAAAGTCATCAGGGAAAAAAATAAAGACTACAAGAAGTCAGAGACAAAACGTCTCTGTTAATAATAATAATAATATTTTAGGATGGCTTCATTTCATGATAACATCATCAAAATTGCTGCCAAAAGAAAAAAACCCAAATATATTTTTGCACCTCAGGTCTGGATTGCACCAGCCATATTTAAACAAAACCAAAGAAAATAAACCCAAAAGCTCTTCTCCCCTCCCTCTCAAAAAACCAAAAAAAATCCCAAAGAAAACCTACCTCACAAAACAAACCTAACAAAAACAAGGGCTAAAATCGGACAAAAATAATTTCTAATTAATGACTATTGACAATTTGGATGGATTTATATGTATGACCACAGTGAACTAAGTCTTCCAGCAATTTATTGTTTTTATATAATCAGTGCAGAGAGAGATGAGCTCTTTTTTCTTTGCACATGTCAGTTCTGTTCTCTGTTCTCTTGGAAGAGTAAGAGCAATGTCTGACATTCTCCAAAAGCTGCTCTCACCTACTCTTCTTCCCAGTTCTTTCTCAAAACCAAACTGGTTTCTTGAACAGTGAAATTAAGAAAGCATATCTGCAGCCCGATCCCACTGAACTGTCTTCTAGATACCATCTATATGCAATTCCTGCCCTACTTTCTTTTCAACGATTCAAACGGCCTCTACTCAAGCTCGGGCATTCTGTGAGTAATTCTTGTCTCTGAAAAATGCTCTTACCCATTTAGAGTTCCTTCTTGTCCCAAACACTACTGTAATTGTTGCCATCACCTGCCTTTGGTCCCCTGTGAAGCTCGCCAGGAGAAGCGATCTGGCAGATATGTGTGTGGAGGCTGGTTTGGGAAGCAGACAGGCACCCAGTTTACATGAGAGCTGGCAGAATTACCTTTCTGATTAGTGATATCTCAAACTTCCTAAGCAGCACAGGGCCTTCTTCTGATTATAAGCCAGCGTTATTTTAATTCAGTTATTTGTATTCAGCTATAGCTTTTGTTCTGGGAACACAGCCAACTGAAGTACTGAATACTTAGTGAGTATAATTAGAAAGGTAAGCAGCTCCAAAAGGAATGAAATCAACATACACAGACACAGTCATTATACAGGATGCATGAGGAGAAAGCTGAGGAGTGGAGAGCAAAGACTTGGACACACACAAAATAAAACCCCCATACCCTAAGTGATCTGTCTCTACCAAACTGACATCTCTGTCAAATGAACTCCATTCCCCTGATAATTTGGAGAAATGTTTGTTTGTGGAGTGGGTGGGTTGGACTCATGACCTGTTTGCTGAGGCAACAAAAGCTCTTGAAAAAGAACCTTCCTAAGACCTGACAGGCTTTGGCCTTCAGCAAACAACATGTTCAAAATAAGCAAATAATGAGCAACCTTCATCGATGAACTGCCAGCAGAGAATGCCTTCAGATCTCCCGGAGCAGTTCCTGCCTGGCTGTCCTTCAGGCCTTTTCTCATGGCCCCATGTAACCACGTGTCTCTTCTGCTCTTCAGCTTTGTCTCCAGCATTTGAGTCATTGCTGTCTTTAACATTCAGTGCAGCTTCATAAAGAAACCAGCTTATCTCTGTCCAGATTGTTCCAGGTATTTACATGCTACCTGGATCATGAGAAAATCAATAGGAATCAAGTACCTAAATATCCTTGAGAATACAGACTGCTGCTCCTCCTTTAATGCCCATCCATCTCCTGTCCCTCCAGCAGAGTAAAAGCACTGCTTTTCTGCTGGTGGTATGACACAACCTTCCCGTTCACACAGAAAGGTGTCCTCTGAGGAGCAGAGGTTTTGCACTTAACTGGAACAGGCTGCAGTGACTAAAACTGGGAAAATAGGATCAAAATAACAAGTGGCTGCAATCAATTGCTCCTGGGTGGTTAATGAACGTGCATTTGTTCAGATAACTATGTTGAAGCAAGTTAGGCTCTGCCTGAGCACATTGTGCCATCCCTAAAATATCAGACTGTCATCCACAGAACTACCTGCCAATTGCTAGGAAGAATCCAAGTTCAAGCCTGATAGAGAAATGACTGGAAGATCTGCAAATATTTCCACTAGCTTAAAATTCTCATTAGTTCCTAACTAGTGTCTGATTGTCCACCTTAGTGGGAAAGTCAAGTAGCAACTAAGCAGGTTGTGTAAAAGAAGTCCCTCTCCTACGAAAAATAATGGTTGAAAGCTGCAGGATAAGGGCTACAGTATGAAGATATTCACAATACTCTTTCCTACCATTTAACATAACAGCAACCCAAGATTATTGACCTCAGGCCCTATCAGTGCAAGACACAGACCCCCATGAACTTCTGCAACCTGATCAGGTCTGCCTTGGTTTCCAGAGCAGGGAGAAGCTGTTTCATGGAGCACTCCATAAACCCTCTTCCTCTCCCAGTAGTGAAATGTGCATTTCAGAGAAAAAGTTCTGGATCCAGCCCATGTTCTCATTTGAAATCTCACATCTGACTTTACAACCAGGAGGCTTCAGCATCTAAAAGAATAAAGAGCATGAGAGGATGTAATCTGAGGATAGCAGAAGGCTTCTAAATTTTGCCATCCCAGGTTTGCCAGATTTGTGCTGGCATAGCTGTGCTGACTCCAGAAGCATGAAAGAAGCTCCAGTGCTCTTGTTTGCAGAATTTGTTTTGCTGGTGATCAGATGATGGAAAGGACAGGCCTGAATCACCAGGCAAAGCAGACCCCCACCAAGATAAATTGTGTCCCCAGTAAGAGATTTGGTTTGAGTATTTCAGAGGAATTCAGGTGTTGGTTTTACCTGTGATGAGGGTTTATTTTTCCTGCCTCAGAGCTCACTTCCTAGAACTATCTCTGCTCTCAAACCACTGCCTGTGTCATGGCATCCCAACTGATTTTCTCGTTTAACTCCATCCATAAATACTTTTTCAAATACTGAAATTCCCCCACTCCAAACTTAGTTTTAGCTTTTATTTTAACTGATTCCCATGACAGACCATTGACTCAAGCCTGGAATGAAGTATTAAAGTTGGGCCAAACTCCAGCAAGCCCAAGGCAGCCTCATTCCGTGTGGTGATGCATCCACAGCTAGCTAAGAATCAGACTCAGGAACAATTCCTTCAGCTTCACAAGCATTGCTATGGTCAAGCCATTCCCCATTCAATATTCCTGCCTTTACTTCAGCCTTCCTTTCTAATCCAGTGTTTTGAAAGAGGGGTGTGTTTCACCTCCCTCAGTACCTACAGGAGGGGTACAAGATGTGTGACTGGGACACTCAGGATAAATATCCCTGTGCAAGCACAAAATCAATATACATGTAGGATTTTAGGCACCACGGGGTCAATTTTCACACTCAGAGTTTCCGTTTGGCCAGTCTGGACCAGGAACTAATCTCAGAGTCAGTTACTGCTGTTACCACATTGTGTCAAAACATTCAAGGTAAAATCAGCAAAATATCCAACACTGAGGGAGATTTCATGCACCACTGACTTGGATCAGATATTTTCAATTTCATCCGGTGTTCATCTGTGTTACAACAGACTGGAAAATGCAGTTTTGTTATGTCAGTCTTCTGGTTAATATTTTAATCACTTAACCATCCCTCTGCCATTTGATTGGAAGGGGAAGTTTTCACTTCCTGGCCTGGTATTTCTGCATATTTCTACTTTCTGCTTCATTTTTATTCCAGAGAGGGCTGGTTTTCAGCTGTGGACAAAATGACCTTTGAATATATGTCTACAAAAAGATTTGAGATCTTTTGGCAGATAGTGACAGTGCGTATCTGCCATTGCTACTAATGCCCTGATTTAAGTTAGGATTTGACTTTATTACCAGGATTGAAAAAATAATAAATTTACTACAGGACTCACACTGCATACAGAAATCATGTCTAGATTATACAGAGCAGTACCTCTGAACTCACCGTGCCTTTGCTATGCTGTGGTATTACCACTATTCATTGCCATTCCCTGTGAGCCTGTGATCATGTCTTCCTGGTTAATTGCAATTTTCAGTGGTATGTTTCTACTTATGAAGACGCTTTTTCTTGAACTAGGGTCAGGTTTTCATCATTTTCAGTAAATAAGTTTTGACCAAAGAGCACACTTTGTGTTGGCTTTCTCATGCGAACAGCATTTCCCTGATGAAAAGCACGTCACGAAGATGCAGCTCCCAATAACTTGCTCACAGTTTTGGCCTTTGTCTGTGTTGCCGACAAAGTATGTTTTTCACACAGGGATTAATTAAGGCACATTAGTCATCTCCTGAAAGCTAACAACAGGGCGATACAGTGCTAACACAATAGGTCTTCTCAACTGCTTGGCAGTGCTGTATTTAAAACTGTGACTGACCTGAACCTTGCTTCCTATGGGATCCAGCGGGTTCTTGCTGCACATTTCATTTCTGCTTCAGAAAAACTCCTTTTCTGGGCAATAAAGATACAGCCCTAACTATAATATTTTTTTTCCAGTAAGTGAGTGTGAAGGTGACAGAACACGAGTGTTCAGTGCAGACACCATAGCATTCTACAGCATTAGTTTTATATGTGATATGAAGTGATGCTCAGGCACTAATCCAACAACAGATGATGCAGCAGTCCAACTTGCAGGCAGAAAGGTTCTGGTTTGAGCCATTGTGATTGCCCCATCTCAAACCCAGCTCTGGTTTTGCCCCTACTTAACAACTGACAGTGAAAACCCATAAAGCTGGAGTATAACAACTTCTACTACACTTTCAGCAAGGCAACCCTAATAAATGAAAGCGCATCAAAAGCTCTTTCTCCTTGCTGAGAGGAATGACCAGAGAAAAACTGAGAGTGCTGTTTGGCTACCACTGAAATCCATCAGAATTCAGATTGCTGATGCTCAATTTGACACTGAGCACTCTGTAATATCAGAGTTTGTGTGTGGGTAGGTAGGTGCATACAAACCAGCTTCATCAGGCAGCTTGGGACTTCTGACTGTGGTGGTTTGTTAAATGTTACTAAAACTGAAATGCTGAATTTTGGGGAAAACCCACTGGCTATCAGGACTTCAGCGCACACTGTCTCCTATGCAGAAGTTACACTAAGCAAAGGGGAAGTAATTTCTTTATGACAGTGCTCTTCCTGATGGGTAGGAAAGAAAAGCAAGTACATGAATAGGAAAAGGCACCCAGTACAGACTGTTCAAAAGAGGTAAGGGCTTAAAAGTGGAAAAGTCCCCAATCATAAAAAACCAGACTTTTATTGGTGAAAGAACAGTACTCAGCACCTAAGGAAGTTTGAGGTAGAGATGAGACAGATGACTCAGTTACTTAGTGGAAGACAGCCTGTGAGACCAGGCAGAAAGAAAAAAGTCTGCATGGTAAAGAGAGAAGCTTTGTTATCAGACTCCAAACATAGGACAGGAGGAAAAAAATGAAATAAATATGTACAGAATATTTAAAAATGTGAAGAGTTCATGCTAATTTCTCCATAGTCTTTGGCAAATAAATCCCACAGCTTGATGCAAGACCATTTTATTATTTGAAGACTCTTCAATGGGCTGGCTTCATTATCATTGCCATCTTAGGTGCTCCTTCAAGTATTGACTATTGGATGAAGACCCAAGGAATGAAGAACAGAAGTTTGCATGTAGGCAAGAAAATAAAATGGCATAGGAAAGAGACAAAACAGCTGGTTCAAAGAAAATAAAAACAAACCCAGTAATTTAAAAGAGAAAAGGCCCTGGCTTTAGCTTCTTGAAATGTACGTTTCCAACTCTGGCCTCCAGCTTCCTCTAAAAAAAAATTCTCTGAATTTTTGAAAGTGCCTGTTTGTCTTAGAAAGAGCCCTTGGAAGCTGAGCAATGACTTGCCTTGTCAAATGTGTAACACTCGCTAGCTTATAAATATGTAAAACTAATATAACACAGGCATGGTGCTCTGTTGCTGTCTGAGAACTCAGCTGTACTCAAGGGCGATTCAATCTGCATTCATTGCTTCTGCAGCAACAATCCATTTGTCGGATGTTTTCCATGTTCATGATCACCTCTGAGAAGCTCAAAATGAATTGCCATCGAGCGGAGGTGACTTCTCAGGAAGGTTTGCCACTTTAGCTCTAATCATATAAGCAAAGCAGAATCATTGACCCTCCAAGAATCAATACAGCTATGCTAGTGCAAAAATATTTACAATAGTTGTCTTTAGAGCATGTCTGCAATGCAGGCTTGGGAAAGCATCAGCCATGGGGGTGTGATGTGTGACAGACATTGAGCACCTAGCCTACACTGATTTCCAAATGGCTGTGCCTTAACCCGAGCAGAGTATTCCACTCAGCCACATAGGTGAAAAAGGAGTTTTACCCATGTAGCCTATACCCCATTTTTCCATGCCAGAAATATGTTCCTTGGAAAAAAGTGACATTATTCAGAAGTAAACCAGGTTTTTTACCAGTATAGGTCTCATTTGGGCTGATAAAAACCTTTAAGACACAACATTGGAGAGACAAGTCCTTTTAGATTTCCCATGTGCGGGGCAATGACTTGTGTCTTCAGCTCCCTCCCTGCACCCTCTCAGATCACCTAAAGTACCAAGCAGGGCATCCCTCAAAACACCTGCTCATACTCTACTGGCACTTCTGCGTGGTGTCCAGGGGAGAGGAAACAACCTCAACTCTGTGTCTAGAATAACCCAGCTGATTTTAAAAGAAACAATTTGTCTGAGTAGTCAATATACACCAGCAGAAAA
The DNA here is from genome assembly GCA_013397795.1 of Orthonyx spaldingii. NCBI lineage: Eukaryota > Metazoa > Chordata > Aves > Passeriformes > Orthonychidae > Orthonyx > Orthonyx spaldingii. The sequence goes on from VZTJ01003848.1 coordinate 1,086,642, forward strand.
ATATAGGAAATACCACAGAAAAGAAACCTCTTTTACAGACACAACTGATTTGGAATGATATCTGCCCAATCATCACCTGGTTTTCCTTTCTCTTTCCATATAGGACCTATGCATTATCATTGCTGGCATTTTAGCCTCCTTTCACAGGAATATGAGGCCTGTGTAATTATGTAAGACTGGGTGTACCTGTATATTAACCCTCTCCAGCAATAATTTTAAAACCCATTATCAGGTTTAAAATTTATTGACAGAGAGGTAAAAGACTCAAAGACGCAAAATAAATGCAAATAGGAGGATGAGGAAGAAGATAAAAAATCACAAAGCAAAAAAACCCCTGTACTCTCTCTTGCTTTGGGACCACCACCAAAGAGTCAGAAGAGTCAGAAAAACTTGAAGGCATCCACGTGAACAGCACTAGGATAGAGGGGACACTGAAGTTCATAATGAGCAAGGAGAGACTGGGATGACTGGCTTTGTTCAACCAGCAGAGGACAAAACTATGGGCAGAGGGATCAGGTTCCTTTCTTTTCACTACCTGATGGAAGAAAATGAGGGAAATGGAGACAGCCCCTCCTGAAAGTGGAAGGACAAGATGAAACAATTGCAACTTATGTTGGAGGCCCTTCCAGCAGGACAGAAGAAATTTGTTTCATCTTCAGAGGAGTTCAGTGCTGGAGCAAGACCCCTGAGAAGGTGGGCATTGTTCAACCTTGGAGATTTCCAAACTTTGCTGAATGAGACCCCAAGAAACCTGATCTACCTCCAGAGTTAGACCTTCTATGACCATGATGCTGGATTAGACACCTCAAGGGGACCCTTCCAGCCTAAATCATGGTATGTGATTCATCCATCATTAGACACCAGAGACACCACACAAAAACTCAAGATATAAATCTATAGGAAATGAAACTTCCTTGGCTTTGCTACTCATGGAGTTATCTGAGCTTTTTAGCAGTGGTTTGCCTTTATTAAGAGGAAGTTGTATTAAAGCAGTAATGTGGAAAATAAAGAATGGAAATACGTGTTAGCTTTCCCTTCACTAGGCACAAAAAGAAAATGCAACTTTAATCATAGTGAAAATCTCCTGCTTAAAAGATTAAAGCAGTTTTGCTGCACCGCTTTGAGTCCTGGAGACAAGTAAGCCTGTGGAAAGTTAGAGGTGTGTGGCTTTATTTCCAGGAAAGGAAACACCATAACAGAAAGGTAGCAGACACCACTAGTGCCCTATGCCCAGGTTTTTCTCTCTGTCTCATCAGACGTGCCCATTGTCTCGGTTTCACCTATGAAATCAGTGTCCTTAGCTCTGGGTGATCTGAAAAGGGGTACTGTACCTGGCTTGGATGAACTGTATGATGCTGCTTTTGCCCCAGGGAAAAGCTGTTGAACAGAAGCAGTAAATAAAACCCCTGACTTTACTCTTCCCCAGGAAAAGTGACTTCTGCATACAGCAGGATGTCAGGCCCCAACCCACGAGGGCAGAGAACAGACACGGGGCAACTCCACAGCCCTCTCTTGGCACACACAGGGGAACGCAATTGCATCCAGCACCTCGTGGGCCCACATGGAGTATCCAAAACCTCAGGGATAAAGCCCTGAGCAGCTCAATCTCAGCACTGCCTGTGCTTTGAGGGAGTCTGGACCAGAAACCTCCTGAGGTCCCTTCCAACCCAATTCATCTTATGATCATGTAAATATTTACTCAAGAGCTTTAACAATCGACTGATGCCAGTTTAGTTGTCTTGCACATCTCCATTCACTAGCCCCAAAGGAAAAGATAAGTAAAAATTTCAACCAAATGTGGTTTTGAGGTGGTGGTGTTGGTTTTTTTTAACCAGCAAAAATATAAACTGGGGTTGGCAGCTCCTTTTTTCTATATAACCCACTGAATTGCCTTAGTGTAAAAAATTACACCCTACACTCTGGAGCTGTTTCATTTAGGGATTTTTTTTTTAAACCCCATCATCTTTAGACAGGATTTTTAACAGCCTTTAATTATATTTAATTGTGAATGATTCAAATTTGCTTTGTTTCATTTGTTTGTTCCTAACAAGATGTTTTAGCCCTCTCCCGAAGTCTGTTTGTATAGAGACAAGGATTCCAGTCTTGACTTTTCAAGGTGTGTGTTGGGGTTGCTCATTACTATAGTATATTTTAACATAGTTTTGTCAGTGTAAAACAAGTGTTGGTTGCAGACTTTGAAAGAGCAGCCCAGCCAAGCAGTGGTTCCTCCTGTGCCCTGAGAGGCTTTTGCTTTCCTCTGTCTCCTGACCTTTTCCAGCTCACCATGGCTCCTTCTCTCCACCTTGGCTGTTATACCAGAGCACTGCTCCTGCGGCTCTGTGTCTTCCCACTTTTCTGACAATTTACCCTTGGTAATTTAGCTGGAGCAACCAAACAGCATCTGCTATGGCTCCAGAGCTGCCGTCCCAGGAAACCTCCCCACCAGCCTCTTGGTGGGGAAAAGGAGGTTGTTGCTATTGCACACCAAGTCCCAGCCCCTGCACTAGCAGCAGGACCGCTCATGCTGGGCCTGTTATTGATCTGGAAGGGACCAAACCCTGACATAATCCCAGGGGGGTGGCTAAGTAGAGATGATTGGACCACTCATGAACAAGCAGCCCACTCGGACATTGTATGTACCTGCAGCGCTTCTACAACCTCCGCAGTGGAAGGAGCGTTTGTCAGCCTGGGAGAGGTCCCTAAAACAGGAAAATCAAAGAAACTCAGTGACTGGAACTTGTTCAAAGAAAGTCCCTCATGTCAATTTTCATGCTCTGAGTGAGATGTTTACATTAGGTGAGAGACTGACCATAGCTATGCAGCTTGGAAGGGACAACTCCTAGGCAAGACATCTGACTCCTTAAAATTTTGCTGAAATAGCCACACGTTGAAACCCAGTCAGCTGGTGTGCCTTCCCACCTAGAAAATAAACGTGAACAATCTTAGATAATTATAATAATTAGCATTTGTAGTATGATGATGCTTTGATGCAACCCATTTTATGTGGCTTTTTATCATTGTTCTTTAATTAAAAAATCTCCAGCTATTGAGATCAGCATGAGTGAGTCACACCCAAACAAGTGAGAAAGCAACTTTACCCCAGATCCTAAAAATAAGGGTTATTCAGAATTCAGATACCCCTGAATGTGGCAGCACTTGTAGCAGGGGTTTGGTTTGCACTTGTGCCTTTAGGTACCAGCCTATGCTTGGCAGGTAAGGAAAAGAAGCAGAGCCAGTAAGTTTCCTAAAGCCACAGGTGGAGCTGGGATCTGCCATGCTGAGTCTCAGTGCTCTGCCAGATCCAACAAACTCTGCACCTTTCCTACTGTAGAAGCTGCAGATATGAAAAACGGGCTATGAAACAAGCCAGAATTCCTTTTGTTTCCCCTTAACCTTTTTAACAAAGAGAATCCATTAAAGGAATGTGGTGTATTCCAAAATGTATAGATTTTACAGCAGCTTGTGAAGTACAGTCATGGAACTGAAGCATACAACAAGTGTTTGAAGGTGCTTAACATTCATTCCATCTTTGTTCTTATTTAATTAGTAAACATCTTCAAAGGGAACTGGCTGACTACTCAGGCAAAGGGCACAAGCCGTCCAGCACTGCAACAGGCAAATAAATGTTTAAAGGAAGATATTTGGAACATACAAGAGGCTGGGGTTTGTTCATGCAAAAAGGAGAACCTAAACCTTTCTGTGACTCACAACCCTAGTTAAAGGCAAGGCAAATCTGTTCCTGTTCTGAAGACTGCTGTGGCACTAGGGCATTCATTTCCAAAGAACTGTGTCTATATGCAGATTTGTGCTGAAATGCATTTGGGATTTGCCACTACATTAGCTACATCAATACTGTTTTCCACATAAACAGGTTTTTTTGTCATTGGTTATCATAACAATCTCAGAAATATTGACCTAATGAAAAATAGTGCCCCCAGATTTCTGTTTCCAGGCTTCTACAGAGCATTTCTGTGCACATCTCAGCATTAAACTGACTGCAGAAAGGACTGGAGAAAGCCCTGGTTGTGTAAACCAGAGACCTCTTGAAACCAAAAGTTTTCTACATAGACAGGAATAGCTCTTACAGGTAGACAGGGCCAGGCTTTGATTTTTAAAGTTAAATAACAGTCTGCTCTCCTTCACAGTGTCTAAGTGTCCTGAGAAGTCTGTTTTGCAGGCTTGGTGACCAGGTCCCTGATGCTCGTGGAGATAGGTGGAAGTCAGGCACATAAGCATCCCTGTGGGCCCTGCTGCTGGACTTTTCCAGGCAGAGCCACACAGTGCATGTCCTGCTGAGCTGGCGTGGGACACTGGAGAAGAAACTGTTGTGGGGCTGGGATGGAGAAGTCTGGGATGGAATCTGGGCTATGAATCGGACGGGCAGAAAGGCAGACATCTACCCCTCTCACTGTTCTGATGGGGCTGGAGAGGAACTGGGTGACAATTTCTTGAACGATGACAGAAAGCTTCAGCTGAAGTCTTTCCATCACCACACCAAACAAGATCAAAGGCTCTGCCAAAGAATCATGGAGAAAATGAGTTAAAGTGCTATAGTTCAAGAAAATATATGAAGAAAAAGTATTGGAGAGAAAAAGGAGGGCTGTTATTATGTCATCTGACTGTCATGTAAATTCAGTTCTGGATGACCACTAATTTCCCTTAGGCTTTTGAAACCTTTCAGTGCAATCTGGATTCACTCTGCAATTCATATTCTATAATCCTTCCTCTTTGCCACCTGTCAATCACCTGTGGTTTGAATGTGAGTTCTTTTTGGCAAAGACATTTTTATGGCATAGAAATTTTTATGGCACAGAAAAGTTCAGACTGGCACCACAGAGTTACTTCTCCATGCTGGAACATCTGTAGAGCCTTGAAACACCATTTTAGAAATCAGTGAGTGTGTAAATCCTGTAAAAAGAATATTTAAGCACCCACAAGACATTTTAGGTAGTGATGACTCAAAAATTAATCATTGCTGATTAAGAGAATTTTATGAGACAAAATAATGGAGTAATAAATATCCAAAGATTCTTTACTTTAAAATTATTATCATGCAGCCTTATTTTATAATCATAAATCATAAAACTTAGAGCATATACATAAAGCACATTACCCATACAGAATTTGAGAGTAGGGCTTACATCTATAATTAAATAACATGAGCAAATCTAGACAGGAGATTGTCTTAAAAAGAAAAGCCATAAATAGTTGTAGGGGATTTTTCAATACTTTCTCTCCCAAGATAGACCCATAGCAAAATTAAAAATTTCAAACATTAAAAATGTGGGGGAAAAAAAGTGGGGTTTTGGTTGCTTCTTTTTTTTTGGTAGGCTTTGTTTTTTTAATGGAACATTCCCATGATTAAAGGAAAAAGAGAACTGTTGCAAAAGTTTCCATAGGAAGTACTTATCATTTCCCAAACAGCTCTCATCTTCTTTCACTTGATTCATACTTTAGATTGAAGTTGTCTAAACCCTGAGTCCCAAAATGGTACTTAAGCACTGTGAAAAAAAAGGGAATAATAAAATAATGCTTGGTGTACTGTATATAACACTATGTGACTTATGGGCTAATACCTGTCCTGTTATTATTTCTCTGCTGTGGTTAAGCAGATGACCTCAGGCCAGGAGGGAATTCACTAAAATAATCCTTTCCTCTCCAAGAGTTAAAACCCCACTTCTCGAATATACGAACCAGAAATGAAATGAACTTTTGCAGCCTTCTCGTTGCCATAAAAGGACTCCTCTCTCAGCAGCCACCAGAGTCCATTAGCTGGGAAAGCAGGCAGGTGTAAAAGAAGTTCATGTTTAACCTCACTGGGTTTGAAAGCCAGCACTGAAGTTTATCAGCTCACAAGCCCGTGAAGGGAGGAAAGGCAGAGAATGGGATTTAGTCAAAGACTTACTCAGAGTTAACACAGGCCACTGGCGCTAATAAACAAACATTGCCAGACATCAAAAGGAAGTAAGTAAATCTGGGAAGCTTTAGTCCAAACAATGGAAGGGCAAGCTAAGCCTGTTGCAGGGTGGGCAGTGGGGCGGGTGACTTAGAGGTGTTAACCCTTGCCTGGGCCACAGAGGCATCATAAAGGGAGAATTGAACTCCTAATTTGTTCTAGAAAAGCAAGAAATTGTTACCCCCAAAGTCAGAATAACCCTACATTCTGTATCTCAAATTTCTTTGGTTCTCCACCTTAAATTAATCATCTGATGTAAGCCTGGGAGTCAGCCCAGTGCAAAGATTAATGAACCAAACCTGATTTCAAGAGTTGAAATCTGTCAATTTTCACACAGTGCCCAGGCAATCAGTGGGTAATGGCCTTAGAGCAGAGGCCCTGGCTGCCTGGCACACCAGAGCATGGAGTTTTCTGTATTTGGGAGACAATCTCAGCTGCAACCAAGCAGTGCAACTGCAGCACATGGGGGGGAAGCTGTGAAGATGCAGCAGCACTGCCCTGTGCAAGAATCTCCCTGAGGTCTCTAACAGCTTTTTGGAGAGCACATAGTTCCCATGTCTTCCTCGTTTAAAGGGCATCTCCTCACCTTAGGTCTCTGCCCTAGGAAGGCTGGATTGGCCACAACCACATCGTGTACTTACACAGTTCAGCAGAGGGGCAAAAGTGTCACTCGCTCATCTAAGGCTTCCCAATCTGTGTAACTGCCTTGGTCTTTTTTCTTCATCCAGTTTGAAATATCAGTTTTGCTCTGCCCATAACAGAGCCTTGTGAGAACAGCTCTGGCAATGACTCTGTGGAGGACACATGTACACCCACGCTCCGAAAAAGACTCTTCCCAAAGGGAAAGGCTTTGAGGATGCAGCCAGAAGCTGGAAGAAAGGAAATCTCTTCAGGTGACAGGACTCAGTGTTTTGTGAGTCTCAGAACTGTGGGTGGCCATCCATGCTCAGAAGGGTCCTCTGAACCAGCAGAGGTCAAGATGGGCTCCACCAAGCTCAGCCAAGGGTCTCCTTCCAAGCCCAAGGAGCAGGCGCTGCCACCTTGCACTGGATGCCCTAGGACTGACCTTCCTTCTTCAGAGCCAAACCTTCTTCTGAGAACTTGGGAAAGCTGGGTAATGCTTCCTCTCACTGAGGCACAATCTCATTTTTTTGGAGGCTGAGGTGGAACAGGAGGCACTGGGGTGAGTAGAGCATTGCTTGCAAAGGTCAGAGCCCACCTCTCTGGGCTCATCAGATGCAGATCTCTCATGGGCTCCTGCTGTGCATCTCCAAAAAGTTTCTACGTCACGGTGACAACTCCACTGTAAGGAATGGAAAGTTGCCCCTCAGCTCAGTACTTCAAGTGGGAAGATAAAGAGATAAACAGGAGGCATTACACAGCTTCTCTCTCTCTTGCTCAGGAAGAGTAAAGAAAAGTGAAAATCCACAGCTCCTTCCTAGCAGCTGGATGCCTTTGATGCATGTTCTTTCTCCTGAAGGGTATTCCTCTGGTTGGAAGCACAGGCACTGCCTCCAACAGGCTGCCTGCAACTTATCCCTCAGGAAGGGGCCACTGTGTGAAAGGGAGACCAGAGAAGAGAGACTGAAGGATGCAGAGAGCATTCCCAAGCAGGACAGACAGGTGTGATGGGGTAGGTTTTGCTGTTCATCATGGCATTGTATCTGCAGGGCTTAGGGTTCCTCTCATGTTGCTCCCTCTGTCATTTCACAGCAAGGACAGCCAAGCCAGAAGTGTCTGGCTCCAAAGGCAGGCAATACATTAAAAAAAAACTATGTCAAAAAAAGGGCCCCCGTAGAAACCACAATCAACACAGAGGTTTAAATAACATCATACATAATACATTGCAAACTTCCACCTCCAAGCGAGGGAGAGATGGCTGAAAAGGAATGTAAACTGAGCCAAAAAGAAAGTAAGACTTTTTCCAAAAGGCAAAGGCTAGCAAATCTGTGAGCCTTGCAATCTGCTGTAGCACAGGTTGTTTGAAGGATAGGGTGGAAAATAGCAAGCCAAAAAGGCCCCAGAGCCTGAGGATTATTAACTTTTTTCTCTTCAGTTTTTTCTTTTTGTTATTTCTGCTTAGTCAAGGCTCATTTTGGCACCTCACGAACTCACATCTGTCGCCGGGAGTGCAGACACAGACCACCCAACACAAAGCAACCAGAGAGTGCTGAGCCACAGCTCCAGTTGGTTCCAGCCTCGTTGCCTTCCCACCCTGCCTGCCTCCCAGCTCCCTTTCAACCAGCCAGGATGTCTTGGCAGGTGCCATGTCACCTCAGATCTCTTTCAGATCACGGCGTGCCGCCTTCCTTTGTCAGGCAAGGTAACGCAATGACAGGATGATGTGCAACGGGTCCATGTTTCTTTTATTAGGATCGTGTACCTGCTGTCACTTTGGATAAGGACTATCTATTTCAAGTGGTTTCCTGCGAAGTCAGCAGGGCTGAGTTTCTCTGAGAGGTCATAAGAATTATCTGGAACCTCCAAGCATGTGTATTCAGACCTGCATCCTCTATCGCAGCACGGCGAGCTTTGTTACTTCAAGATCCCATCAGGTACATAAGCCCTAAAGCAGCCACCAGAAGCCCAAAGAACATAAGCACACATTTAACTTTGAGCTAAAGGATTCCTCTAGACATCAGTTTTATTACTGCTGTGCTTAAAGGTAGGCACATGTCTTTTGTGGATCCTAACAGCATCAATAATTTACATTGTGGAAGCAGCTAGAGGCCCCATTTATGTTGAGATTGTTGTACAAACAAAATAATTGACAGTCTCTGCCCTAAAAATCTTTCAGACTGGAAAGTGAATCTGCAATTCCCTTTGTTGCTTGCTTTTCCCAGATTTACTTTTCTCTCATATTTAATCCAACTTAAACACTTCCGTGAAGCAACATCAGCATGTTATTTTTAAATTCAGCTTTTACTGACTAATGAGAAGAAGTGACCCTCATCTTTATTGTTCGAAAGAGCAGAGGCAGCTGGGCTCAAATGCTGAAAGATTTACTGTAGAGCAACCAGTAATGTGGAGGCACAAACTGAGATATGAGCCATGAATTAAGATGCTTCTGAAATACTTTTGTGAGCTTTCAGCACAACCACAGGCTTCTTGTCAGATCAGCTGTTTGCCAGTCAAGGCAATAAAAATGCACCCTCCAGATTAATTCTTCCGCAAGATTTTGGGCTTAAACCACACAGGATGCTTTGCTGAGTGTGTTTGGCTATATAGGAATTGGTATCAGCCTTCTTGCAATGTGGAACAGATGCAAAAGCAACGTTACAACCAGAACAAAGCAGCTGGGTCTCCATTTTCCCATTGATATGGTCTCGTGCTGTTCTGTTTGCTGTCTCTTTGCAGTTCTAATCCCATACAGAGCAGTGTCCTGGAGACAGAGCTTCTCTGATGATCAGGTGCCTTGTTGCAGAGTCTGAGTGTTTATGTGTGTAATTGTCATGAGGTGTCCTTGTTCACTTCTCTTCCCATCAGGGCAACACCCCTCCTCTGCAAAAATACTGATTCTCATTTTCAATAACTGCTGTGGTCTCAGCTCTGGACTGTCAGTTGTCCAATTCTATAACATGAAGCCCCAGACTACATCCTGTGGCCCAGTCACTGCTGAAGAAAGTGGAAAATTAAGTGTCTGGGTAGTTTTTATTTAGTTTTCAAGTACACCCCACACTATCTGCAGTATGGTAGTGCAGATTCCTTTAACACAATGTTGCCCCACTGACTCATAGTCCATTTATCATCCTCTAAAATCCCCCAATCCTATTTCATGGTAGGAAAACACTGGTTAGAAAACGCCAAGTTTCCTCTTTTTCAGGAGACTGACAGAACTATTTAAGGGTTTTTACAGTAGCCGTTTTTTTATCACATCCTTCGTGTGCACAAAGTTGACCACATTCAATATTCTTCTTAATTAAATCTCTGTAGCTGTAATACAATAAGACCTGAAAGCAAGCCAAGATAAAACAATAAATATACATTTTTATTAGATTTCAGGTTTTCTGTGGAAAAGGACTAGAGAACCCACACCTTTGTTACCCATTCCATGTGTCAAATCCAGTGCTCTCCCAGGCAGACACAGATGCCATCTCCAAAAGGTAACATTCCACTCAGCACAAGGAGGTGAAAAGAAATCCGCGTTGTTATTCTATGTAAGCATTTCAGTAGCATCCAGAGGGTCCAGCCACGGACTTCAAAAGCAAGACACAGCTCACCTGTAACATCTCTGCTGAGCCTGAAAGGGTCAGGTTTACCCTCCAAAGGTCCCTGCTAAAGAGCAGCAGTAAAATCAGCACCAGTCCCAGCCCAGATGCCTAGGAGAACAGCTGAGATTGACACAAGAAATATTCATTTCAGAAAGTCCCAAATTAAAGACATGAAACCCTTTCTTTAGGGAAAGGAGGGGAACACCAAGCCACACTCCCTATTGCACTACCTTCTACCCCTCAAACCTGCCACCCACCCCATACAGTTGTCCTTATTGAAATTTTTATTTTTTCAGCCCAAGCAGAAGCTGAGTTTGCAGCTCTCTCACCTTGCCCTCTTCCAGTGAAGGCTCCCGAGTGCTCTTGAAAAGCCCCATCTGATCCAAGGATCAGAACCACTCGCACACATGGTACACCTGGCACCAAGCAGTACAGCTGAGATAGAGAACAGCTGGAGTTCCAGAGATCCCCATTTCCAGCTCAGGTGCTCTCTCAGCAGCTGATCCCATCACCCTGGAGCAACTGGTGGTAGCTGTCCCTTTTTCCAGGGGACGCGCTTGGCCAGGAGCTCTCACACGCTGTCCTCTTCAGTGATGCTTTGTTTCAGAGTTGGGGTACAATGGCACTGTGACCCATGCACAAACCCTGACATGGAGGAGGCACCATGGAGCTTGGTCCTTGCTGTCTCCAGGCACTCCCTGTGCTTTTCCTGTTCCTCCATGAAGCCACCATCAAGGACCCTTTGCCCTTGTGCTCTTCCATCCCTTTGGAACTTCTGAAGGTCAGCTGCTCTTTTAATTTAGACCTTAGTCCAGTAGGCCAGAAATAATACTTCTAATTCCATAAAAGACTCCCTACTCAGTGATAAAGCCAATAATAATAATAATAATACCAAAACAAAACAAACAACACTCTCCCTCCGAAAAAAAGCAACAAAAATCCCAAAACAAAAATTCACATTCATTGCTGATTCTGCGCTAAGGATTTGAAGCCCTTTTCCTTAGTTCCTACAGATATTTGACAGTACTGATTTAGACTTTTGGTCCATTTCACCCTGCTGGCACATATTAAATGGTGAGATCTGACTAGGTTTTAGATCTTTTATTATAGTAAGGATAGTTCAAGTAGGGGTGTAAGAAGTTGATCCTGTGGAATTTGTCTGTGGGGTAGAGGAAGCAAGCTGCACAAAAGAAATTTCTTTATCTTTTATATTTTCTATTGAATTGTATTTAATAGAAAATATTAGAAACCATACTATATTCAGGAGAAAATCCTTCCTTTGTTATCTCTTTGTTTGGGATGAGTAACCCTCTGACAGATCTGTTTCAAGCAGAGCACTGAGGTGCTACACTGAAATTATTTGATTTCTACCTTCCTGAGATCAGCTTTCTAAGAAGAAGTCAAACGTGTGCCTCTGATTTACTAAAGGGGTGCAAGTGACAAAGAGGAGCCAAAGCCAACCAACAGCACTAGAAAGACTTCCCTCAAACTGACTTCCCTCTGGATCAGACCCAAAGACAGTTGGTCTGAAGAAAAAGAAAAGAAGAACAGAATTTGAGTATTCCCCAAGTGTCAGAGACATAAGCAAGACTGAGTGTAATGGAAATAAGGAAAGGCTGACTGATACAGATAGTGCAATGGTTTCCTCATGAGCTTTTCTTTGTTCATGTGATTTAGGACAAACCAGTTTCTGACAGATTAGCCAAGCACCCATTTTCTTTTCAGGAGAAGCTGTGGTGAGCATCAGTAAAGGCTGAATACACTACAGTGCAGAACAACTCCGCTGCCTGAGGTGCCAGCCTTCAGCAAGGAGCCCAAGCCACACGGTCTGAACAAGGGGCAGGCACTCAGGCAGCGCTGCCAGACACGCAGCTGTATTTGCAGTACCCAGGCACCTGCAGTACCAGACAAGGGCTACAACGAAATTTCTCTCACCCAAATGCTGATCAAAGCACACTGAGATATTCCAGGCCAAGGTAATGATAATCCAGGAACGTGTTAGCACTGCTGGTACAGAAGGACTAACCCCAAACCAATCCAAAGGTGACAACTAGCGATAGGACATTGGGAAATGACCCAAAGTTGCACTTAAGGTAGGGTTGGGTTGCATGTTAGGAAAAATTTCTTTACTGAAAGAGTGGTTAAGCATTGGAACAGGCTCCCCATGGAAGTTGTGGAGTTACCATCCCTGGGTAGACATAGAATATCATGATATGGTTTATTGGGCATGGTGGTATTCTGTCAAAGGTTGGACTTGAAGATCTTGGGGGTCTTCTCCAACCTTAATAATGCTATAATTCTCTGATTAGTGCTGATGTTCTACAGACCAACAGGTACAGACTCCTAAAAAATCCCATAGCTCTTTTAGATGCATGAATACAAAGTTATGATAAAATTCTATTTTTTTATAATTTTGTGCTACCTACATGCATCTTCCCCATTCATATCCCCTACAAAAAACCAAGATATTCCTCATCCTTGGCAGTGGTTGCATATGCGTGGAAGGAAAGCATAAACCAATTACTGTTTATAAAATGTTTTTGATTCCTGAAAGACTGTAAGTCCCTCTATAAACACGCCACATGACTTAAGTTTTCTGTTGAACTCCAATGATTGATGAATTTTCAGGCCAAAAGTGTCATTTTGATTCAACTAAGTCAAAACTGGGCACAAGAGAGGCCAGAGGATTTCCCGCAGCAGGTCTCAGAATCAGATTAAAACCTGTGGTTACATCTTAAAATCATAGAATTCTTTAGGGTGGAAAAGGCCTTTAAGATCATTGAGTCCAGTCGTTAACGCAGGACTGCCAAGTCCATCACTAAACCGTGTCCCAAAAGTGCAACATCTACATGTCTTTTAAATCTCTCTAGGGATTGTGACTCCACCAATTCCCTGGGCAGCCTGTTCTAATGCTTGAACACCCTTTCAGTAAATAAATTAATAAACTATTCCTAATATCCAATATAAACCCCCTCTGGCACAATATGAGGCCATTTTCTCTTGTCCTATTGCTTGTTACTTGGGAGAAGAGACCACCCCCCACCTGGCTACAGCCTCCTTTCAGGGAGTTGTAGAGAGTGATAAGGTCTCCCCTGAGCCTCCTTTTCTCCAGGCTAAACACCTCCACTCTCTCAGATGCTTCTCATCAGACTTGTGCTCCAGACCCTTCCCCAGCTCCATTTTCCTGCTCTGGACACACTCTAGCACCTCAATGTCTTTCTTGTAGTGAGGGGCCCAGAACTGGACACAGGACTCAAGGTGTGGCCTCACAAGTGCCCAGCACAGGGAGACAATCACTGCCCTGGCCCTGCTGGCCAGAATATTTCTGACACAGGCCAGGTGCCATTGACCTTCTTGGCCACCCGGGCACACACTGACTCATGTTCAGCCACTGTTGACCAGCACCCCCAGGGCCTTTTCCTCTGGACAGCTTCCCAGCCACTTTGCCCCGAGACTGTATCACTGCAGGGGTTATTGTGACCCATGTGCAGGAGCTGGCACTTGGCCTTGTTGAACCTCATACAATTGGTCTCAGCCCATCAATCTAGCCTGTTCAAACCCCTCTGCAGAGCCCTCCTACCCCTTGGCTACTCCCACTCCCACCCAGCTTAATGCTGTCTGCAAACTTACTGGGTCCCTCGATCCCCTCATCAGTACCATCACTAAAGAAATTAAGCAGAACTGGCCCCAGTACTGAGCCCTGGGGAACACCACTGGTGACTGGCTGCCAGCTGAATTTAACTAAATTTGCATGTGGCAACAGAGGTAGCAAACAAAATAGGAGTGTTTCTTTTTTTCCCAGAGAAAGAAGAGCTGATACCTGAAAGAGTTTTAGCATGAATCTCTCAGTGATTTTAATAATGAAAAACATTTTAACATCCCTATACTAAGTTTTCATTTAGGGAACATAGATCTGTTTCTGCTTGTCATATCTGTTACCGTTTAGGGTAGAAGGTTTTTATGCTGCTTCTTCTTCTTCCCTGGCCCAAGAACCACAAAATGGCTTTTCCTGGAATGGCTCAATTGCATGTAACTATAAATTAAAGATGAGCTATCTCTATACTGGAGCCCTGTTCAAGACCCACATCAAAACATGTCTGTCCTACATTTGCAAAATGTGTATTTGCTTCACACTAAGAAAACTGACATTTGCAAGTGGCTGTGTGCTTTGTGCTTCACTGAAAAAACAAGTTTTAGCTGTGGTTTGTGAAAGGTGGGCTTCTCTCACCAGAGGCACATACTTTCCCAGGAAAGGAAGCACTGGTCTCATTAAGATCCAGTTGAGGATGAATTGCCCTGCTAAGAGGAATGTTTTGCAAGTTCAGTATCTAAATAATGAAGAAAAACACAGAACACTCAAAATAATAAGACTTGCCATTCATACACAAGTTTAACCTGGAAGGCTGAAGCATGGCAGGTAGGAAAAAATTAAAAGCATTTCAAAGTGCCAGGCAAAACTCTAAATGTATCTTCCCACAGTGATACCTGCCCACCCCTTACCATAGTGGAAAATATGTCTCAATCATATCAATATTTTCCCCAAGTCCTCTATGCTTACATATCAAAAGTTATAGGAAAAAAAAATAATGCAAATAAACATACTGAAAATGAAATTCTTAAAATCAATGGCAGTTTTGCCACTGGTTTCAGCAGAGCCAGATTTCACATACAAATGACAAAGCAGGTCACCAATGTCCATGTCAGACCACTTCCAGACTCCATGCATGGAAGCTCCTTTTGGCAAAGGGAGCTTGGCTTTCACCTTTCTAAAGTCCTAATTCAACGCAGTACTTAAAGCCCTTGAGAGAGAGATTATTCAGTGTTACACTAAGTAAGCACTTATCCAACTGCAACCTAAGTTTGTATCTTCAGGGAAAGCACAGAAGTGAAAAGGAAGGGTCATGTCCTCACTGGGAGGATGGCAAGACTGAATTCTCCCTAACCCTTCTCTCAAATGCATGTTGGTTTCTGGTATTGGAGTGACTGAAGAAAACATTTCCCTGGTTTGGGGAAAAGTGGCATTTTTGCATCCTAGATAACCAGGGACTAAAGGAGGAAATGTCTCCAGGCTCTCTGCTGAGCATCACATTTCTGTCAGTGGTGGTACCCTCAAAGCCTGGCAGCAGTCCTCATGTTTTGGGAATCCCAAAGACCAGGAAAATCCTCTGAAACCCAGGGTTTGCAAGGTGCCACCACAGGCCAGATGAGGTTCAGAGTGGCATCGCCCAGTCTTGCCCATTCTTCCCACACTGAAGCAGCCACCAGCTATTCAGTCTCTGAGGAGAGCTGAATTCAGTCTCCGTGACAGCCTTAAAACCTGACCTCTCCATAATCCTCATCTACCAGAAGGAAAAAAGTCCATAAAAACACACTTCTGGTTGAAAACACCTTCCTGCATAAGACAGCACATATTCTACCTTTTGAGGTCAGGTGGTGTAGAAGGGGTTAACCAACACCCAACAAACAGGTAAGCTGTTCTTTTTCAGTGTTTCCAGTTTTAGAAAGTCCCAATCAGTTCTCTGGATAGAGCATATTTTTAAAGAAAATGGGCCAGAAAGTCCTCTACAGATGAGTCACACTGACAATATCAGAGCAGAACAATGGAGTTGTTGTCCTATCAGGGCCAAGCCAAAAATAGTTGTTTTCATAAGCCTTTTACCTGATTCTCATTTCTCATTTGCACTGAAGTCCAGTGGGGATGGGAAAACCAGTTTAACTCTCTCAAGATGTGTAACAGAAGTATATTACTGGAAAGGATGCAGCAAATGAGACTGGGGGCAAATTACTACAATATTGGCAGAAGAGGTGACTGTGACCTTAGAAGGTGGTTGGCAGGCCACAGTATCATTCCGAGTTTCTGCCTATCTAATAAAATCTTTCTTTGTGCATTGTAAGTATTCCTCTTTTCATGTAAGTGCCCCAACACTCGTTTATGAGTGCATGTGAAAGGTAGGCCTACTCTGGTTATTATTACTGACCCCAGTAGCCACATCACCCTTGAAATAGAAGTCCATTATGACTGCAAAATCATTCTCAATCATCTTTTTATTTCCAGCATTTCATGCTTATACAGGCCTTTCATAAAGAGCACAACCCACTGTCTTGGAGGAACACAAGAGTATGCTATAACTACTGTACACAGGACAAAATTTTGCTATATCCTTGCAGCCTAGGTATCTTTTTATCATCCTCACCTCCAAACTCATCTATGCTAAGTTGTGTGCCCAACCAAGAGAAATCCATGTCATGACATGGCAGGGCTGTTTGGCTTGAATTCAAAGTGGGCCATGGTTTTAGATGCCTGAATTAAGACATGATAAAAGAAGTAAATTTTCAGAAGTATTAAATATCTGCTCATAAAGAGAGACATAAAGAGACATTTTTTAAAAACAAAATTCTTTTTCAGTTTGAACACTAAGAAAAAAACCAAAACACAAAAGCCTATATTAAGTCTGACATGAAAAACCCTTCAGTAAGCCACACAACACTCAAAGATGTCAGATAAATAGCTCAGTAACTGGCTGGCATAAAGAAATCAAACAAAGTCTTCAAAACTGCTGTGGAGAGGATGGCAGAGCTCAGAGGTTGAATATTTCAAGTGGTTATACATATCCCTCCCTGGAAGCTGGCAGCTAATGCTGTACACATTTTTTAAAAACCATTATGGAAGTTGTCACGTTCTGTGACATGTTGATCAAGGTTCCCCACCAAGCAAGGGGCTTTACTTAACCTCAGACCTGCTTTTGAGTTGTGCACACATCCAAGCACAAACATACAAACACAAGTCAACAGACCCGCAGTGTCATGGAGCCAACGATATTCTTTCAAAGCATCAGGCTGGGAGAGGGGGCCAGAAGCTTTTGGCAGTGCTCAGACCTCCCAGCCTGAGAGGAGAGGCTCTCAGGTTGCTCAGTGCACATTTTGTCAACTGATTTCAGACCTCGGGAACATGACAAGAGTTTTGTAACCTCCCCCCTCTAAGGATCTCCTTCACCCGCCTTGGTGAATGAAAGGAATAATGAAAGCAAGGGGAGTGAGAGGATGCAGGGCAAGGAGAGGGGGCATTTTTCCCCAGCCTCCCAATCCATCACAAAGGGTTCATTTTCAGCCCTTTTGGGCTACTCATTTATTTACATGGTTCTTCACTTTAACATGCTGCAAACCTGTGGCAAACATTTATGCAGCTCCTCTACCTAGAGCAGTTCAGCTGTAGCATGGCACCTCAGTCAAGTTTCATGTCCCTTCCTTCAGGTCTAGTTTTGTCAGAAAAGCAGAGGATACAAATGACTGGATGGATACAGAAAGAAGGCACAAAGAACATTCAGGACAGAAAAAGGACCATCCTACACACTAAGCTCTCTGAGACACCAAAATAATCCCTGTTGCCTCCTTCTTTGTTTATACCATGTGCCTTATGCTCATGGGACTCCATTTTAACAGGACAGGAAGACACACCAGTGTGGTACACACAGGCAGGACCAAGGTCCGCCTTCTACTTTTCAAGCCAGACACGTGTCTAAGCTTAGTGCCTTAGCTAAAGGCATGCCAACTCCTCTGGAGATAACCTATCAGGTTGGTGTAGACAAGCAGAGTGCTGTTGATCTCTTGGCTGACCAACCAGGTTATTTCCTATGGTGAAATAAGTTGGTGTATAAGTTGAAACAAGTTTTAATTCCCATTTATCTGACACTTGTGAGACTGCATCTGGAGCACTGTGTTCAATTTTGGGTTCCCAGTAAAACCAATGCATTGACATAATGGGTAAAAATACATTTCATCTATAATTCATCTGTGCTGAATTCCAGGACTGCTGGTTTATGCAGGATGAACTTTCCAGTCTTGAATCAGATCAATTTCAGCTGGAATTTTAAGGGCAGAAAAACAGTCATTTTTTCAACAATAAGCATGACCGGTTTGACTACAGTGGATGCCTTTTATTATTCCTAATAATGAAACAGACACTAGTACAGATGTGTACAGATGTACCTTATATACAACTATGTGACAAGCAAGACACTGAACATCAGGTTGCATACCATTTGTGTTTATTATTCCCATATTTTTGAGCTGTCTTTCCTTCTGTCCCTTCTTCCTCTTCTCACAAATAGGTAGAGCACACTTTTTAATTGTACCATCAGCAATCTATGAATCTCCTATAGTTTGTCTGTAGACCAGAAAAAATCTCTTCCTCAGCCATTTAACATTTCTTTTACATTATTTTATGTCCACTATCTGAGGTCCAAGGATTTCTTCCCTTCTTTGCCATATGAGAGCAATAATAGAAACTCAGCAAATACAGGATTTTCAAGAGACTGTATCTGAAAGCAGTACTTGAATGTTTAATAGAAATTGCAACATTCACATCTGTTGTACCTCACCACTGAGGCTCCTATGTTCCAAAACCTTCATCTTGTCCATACATGTAAATAAGACAAGTTGATCTCATCCCTTGGCACTGGAACCAGCTGCCCAGCAGCTCATACCCAGACAGCCAAGCCCTTTCACATCCCCAGAACAAGGTGCCTGCAGCCTAATTACTGCTGGTGATGGCCTCTGGCCAGTGTGCAGCCCCAGATGGTGCCCAGGCATTGTCTGGAGAAGCTCCAGCTGGGGCTGGAGCCGTGCTAACAGCTTACAGAACGGACAGGTATCCACTAGTGCTCAGGGTTATGCCTTGTCCCTGTTTAACCTGCTGGGATAAACCTGACCACAACCTCCTACAGCTTTTGCATTTGCAGGCTCTTCCTCTCTCTTGATCATCACAGAAGAATGACGCCTACTAAGACAAAGCTCAACTGCACCGCAAGAACTTTGTCAGCAAGGGCTGAAAAACAGCTCGTGAGTACATAAACTTTTCAAATTTATTATTCTTATTTATCACACCTGGCTGTTTAAGGTGTCTTTTAAGGGCTAAGATGACTGTTGTTTCTTCAGGAAGCAGACTGGTAGTCACATGGGGAGGAATAGGGGGTAAAATCTGAACTATCTGTTAAGTTCTGAAAAGAAAATGTTAGACAAGAGGTGACAGATCAAATACTGCGTGTCTGTCACTTACAATCTGGTCTCTAAAGCTCCAAAAGACACAGCTCTTATTTTGAGGTCATATTTCCACATCCTTCTGCAGTATTTTTGCACAACTTGATTGAGACACATGCCTGAGGGGCCACCTTGTACACACTGGCCCTGCCTGCCGTTTATCATCGTGTTGCAAGTGCTCATGAATTACTCTCCACATATACTGGTTTATTTAGAGATAATTTGAGTTGCTGCATGTGTGAACAGGGCCTTTCATTGAAAACCTGCAAGCAGCCAGACAGAGGTAGGGGAGGGCTTGTAGGAGGGCATGACAAAGTGCTTCAAGCAAATGACACCCCAAACTGTTCCACCTCTGCAAGGCCAGCAGGTAGCCCACAGCATGGGGGAAACACCAGTGCAAATAGCTGCCACTTCTTGCTCGGCCAAAACCAGGCATTCTGCATGTTTATTTAAACTCAGCTGACTATTAATGTATACACACATAATACTGACCACGGGTGGTGCAATGACATGTTTCAATGTTCCAATGGAATCTTGTTTTCTATTGACCCTGTCCAGACAGACCAGAAATAGGTAATGCTAGTGAGAAGGAAAAAAAAAAAAGAAAAGAAAAAAAAAAAGAAAACAGAACAGAAAAATTAAGAATAAAAGAACATTTTCCTTCTTAGCATCTTGAAATAACTTGGGTTTAGTATTAACAGAGCCTGGATGGATGCCAGGTTTCCACTCTCCTATAGGGAAGACATATAGCTACCTGATCTGTGAATATTAATAACAGTGCTAAATAATGTCGTGCAATTGCCTTACAATTACAATTGTAATTACAATTAAACCTTAAAATTTGAATCCATAGGTGTGGAAGAAGGACACCCACGTGCAGCTGAATGTTAACAAATCACTGCCTAAGAGGATAGTCCCATTCAGAGGCCTCACATGAACCTCCCTGATCTTTCTACATCTTCCTATTCAACCCTTGCTATCCTCCTCTTGCTCTTCTCAGGAGCCAGACTGTGAGCCACCAACAACTGATCAATGAGAGACTTAAGCACTTGGTATCACTGGATAAGTCCTAATATTTCAAAACTGGAAAGTCTGAGCTAAAGATGTATCTCTTGTTTTGAAACATGAAAGAAGCATACAAGCCTGAGAGTGTATGTTGCTGTATAACTGAGGTAATCATGCCAAATAATTGCATTGACTAAACAACTTATATATTTTTATATATATATATATATATATATATACACATATATATAATTATTGATTTCAATGTAAGTCCAAAACTAGGCCAGTTTATCGCTCTGGTCTGTGCAAACTTTACACATACGTTTCACCTAAAACAACTCTAGCTACATCTCAGGAGGTGACAACTCCATCTAAGGACCCCATCATGGTACCAGCTGCATGAAATATCACAACAGTCCCTTGAAACCAAGCTCACTCCTTGGAGAGATCTGCCTTCCAGGTACTGACAGAGACGCCAAAATCCTGACTGCTGAATGCATGCAAGACTGAAGACTGGTCCCAGCTAAATTAAACTTGCAAAAGTAATATTAATGATAGCTCATGCTACACAGAACTGCACTTCAGTTCACCTAGATCTGCAGACAGGATTATTTCACCATCAACAAGAGCACCTTTAGAATTAAGGTGACAACCAAATGTCACCACAAACCATTGTCCTTTCCAGCCCAGATTTTGTTCTGTTTAACTAATTTGCATTGGTATCAATATACACAGGAATCTTCTGTTCTTTGCATGTTGACATCCATAGTGCTTTAAGCCATTTGTCTGGTGTCAAACACATTATTTTCCTATGCAGGGGAAGTGAAAAACAAAAAGTAAACAGCTTTGTGTGGAGAGATATCTTCCAGCCTGAAGACTGGTGAAGAACACTGTGTCTACCTACAAAAAGGGCCAGAAGGAAGATCCAGGAAACTGCAGACCAGTGAGCCTTGTTTCAATCCCTGAGAGAACTACAGAACAGGTCATTACAAAAGTGATTTCCATGCAAACACATTTCAAGAAGCTGACTTTGCAAAGCCAACATGGACAAACTGAAGGATCAATCCTGCTTGACCGAACAACATGCTCAGTGGATGAAAGGAAAGTAGTGGATATCACCATCAACTTGATTTTCACAAAGTGTTTGACACAGCCTCCCTCAAAATCCTTTTTGACAAGTCAGTAAGATATGGACTGGGCAGATGAAACACAAAATGGCTGAGGAACTACCTAAGCTGTTGAGCTCAGAGGCTCAAAAGTTAAAAGGCTCAAACTTATGCTGGCAGCTGGGCACAAATCAATTTCTTCTGGAGTCAATGCAATTCAGCTTTATAAGTGGGCTGGAAGGTAGGCTTGAATGTACTGTCACCAAATTTGAGGGCTGAAGAGGTAGCAGTGCTGGAGGAAAGAGTCACCATGTAGAGACCTCAACAGGCTGTTGAGATTTGGCCAGTAAGAACGAAGTTTAACAGGAGGTTCAGCAGAGATCAATGTCAAGTCCTGAACCTGGGATGGAATAATGCCAAGCAGGAGCACCAGCTGGGCAGTGGCTGGCTGGACACTTGCTCTACTGAAAAAGCACAGGGTGTCTTGGCAGACAGCAAGAAGAACATGAGCCAGCCAAGTATCCTGGCAGCAATGAAGGCCAACAGCATCCTGGGCTGAATTAGTGAGACTACTGCTGCTAGATGAAGGGATGTGGTTTTTCTACTCTGCTCAGCACCTGTTGGGCCACACCTGGAACACACTGTCCAGTTTCTCTCTTACCAGTTCAAGAGACACTGAAAACCTGGAGATGGTCCAGAGGGGACCAGGAAGATTAGGGGAGTGGAGAACCTTACAACTGAATGAACTGTGCTTGTTCAGACTTGAGCAGGGAAGGCTTAGCATGGGGAAATCAAATCACTGCCTTCCAATACCTAAAAAGCAGTTCTGGAGGAGACGCATCTCTTCACAAGGATGCACTATGACAGGAGAAGAAACAATGGGCACAAGTGGCTTCTAGGCTTCTAGTTCCACCTGAATATTAAAAAAATTATTTTCTGTGAGAGCAACTAAACATTAGGATCAGTTGCCTGAAGAGAATGAAGAGAGCAGAATCTTTCTCACTGGAAATATTAAAGATGTGACTTCACTGGGCCTCAAATAACCTAATGGTTATATAATGGTTTTCGATGGAAAGTTGGATCAGATGGTCTCAGGGGGTCCCTTCTAACCTAGTCTTGTCTCTGTTTCTGTGACTCCTTCTGGTATCTTCTCAATAGATACTTTGCTATGCATTTATGTCAGGGGACAAATTGCCCTGAGCTTTTCAATTTGGAGCAGAAAGTAGTAAGAATCCAAGAGCAATTTTTTTCCATCAATGTCCAACATACAAAGATCTTTAAGATCTCTCACTAACCCAGACAGCAGCTCCAGCCCTCACATACCCAGACTTTTAATGCCCTGGGTTGCACCCTAACCTGGACACCTGGCAGACGCTCTCTCTGCCAGGTGTCTGCCCAGTCTAACCCTGCCCAGAGGGGCTGTGAGTCTCGTGCTTCTTGCTGGCCATTCCTCCCCCACTGCAGTTTTGTTTTATGCTCCACATCGTGCCAGCCTGAAGCATGAGCCCTGCCCTTCACCTCGTGGGCATGGTCAGGCATGCATGGCCCAGCCTCTGACTGGGAGCAGCAACCTCTCATGAAAGAGAGGGAAAAAAGGCAACTGCTATCAGTAAAGGCAAAACTGGCTGTGACCAAACATCTCAGCCTATCAGAAACACCTGTCATGGCTTGAGCCACGAGCCCGAGAGATGAACAGAGCCTCACAGATACCCCACTCCAGGGCCAGCAGCCAAAGGGTTAACCATGGTAGCAATAACAAGGCAAATGTTTGAGCTGTCTAATTTTTGGCTATGCACCTTTAAACTCACCATCCCACACGCTGCCTCCCTGCTAGGATCCATACCGAGATGGACACGATAAGGAAGATGGGTTTATCAGTCACGCCAACATTTTTTTGTCCTGCATGTGGCAGGCAAGCAAGGCAGCAAGGAGGCTGGCAATGAGCTGGAGCAGTGCGGGGGGCATGTGGCTGGGGAGGTGTCAGGGCCACCAAGTGCTGTCACACACCTCTGGGATGGCTCCCACCAGTGTGAAATTGTCTCCATCACAGAAGCCACACCTGAAATACCTCTCCAAAATTGCTCGTGATAAGCAGCGATTCCTACCCTGAGGAGCTGGAGACATGTCTAACCCCAAACTCCTCCCTTTCCTGGCCCCAGTCACCAGCTTGCTGTAAATGAGGGCGATACAGACACCTCCGTCGCTGTTAAGTACAATGAGATGTCTGAGACAATGGGAGCCTACTCGGTGCAGCAATCTCTGAGGTGCTTGGGATGATGCCCAGCTGTGTTTTACTTGGCCCCATCCACAGGCTTCCAGGAGACCCTGCGTCACTGCTCCCTGTCCCAGCAACATGCCAGGGCAGCCACACGAGCTGGGGAGGAAAGCAGGAACATTAGCAGCAGGGCAGGCAGCAGCCAAGCAGCCACCATGGAGCCACCTGGAAATTAGAAAATAGGCAGAGTAGGCACCTATTTTTATGAAAATGATCTGCAAGTAGATATTAACTGATTCAGACCATGCACAGGAAGACAACGTAGGCTTGAAAACAGGTATGAAGCACAACTTCACAAAGGCAGGAAACTGATGCATGCTCATATATATTCACCAGTTTCCCACATAACAAGATCCAGGAATTCACTGTCTGTCCCTTCTCCCTCTGCTGCATACATTGTCTGGGAGGAACCAAACATGTCAGAGAACTGAAAGATGACAAGATTTCGATGCATTTTGTGAAAACAGCTGAGCAGAGGAAAGAAATCCCAAAGTCGCCAGCCTAGCTTGGGGTGAGTTCCTGCACTATCAGAGATCAGAGACTTTGTATGGCCACCAGCTGTGGTCCCAGGACAATGAGTACAGGGAAGGCACAGATAATCTCTGGATATATGAAATGGTGGTGGGAAGGTGTCTGGCCAGGTGTCTCTGCAGACAACTGACTCAAGTGGATGATGGGACATGGACTCCCATGTCAAAGAGGAAGTTGTCAGTGCTGGTTTCTGCAAGTTTTTGGGCTTGGTAAAACATGGAAAAAGTAGACACACCCAAAGAAACTGAAGTTTGGTTTAAAAAGCGTTACAATTTCCTCCTTACACTGACCTACACCTCCAGTGTAGGGCACCAGTTTTCACCCACTAGTTTCTCAGATCCTGAACACGTACAATATTTCAGAAGTTTTCCCATGTTTCATAAAATCAGGAGTCTTCAGCACAAACACAAGCAAAGAGAAATGTGGGATGGCCAGAATGTTCAGTGCTCAGCCAGTGCTCAGGCAGGGCTCACAGAGGGGGCCAGCACAGAGCTGGCCATGAGCAGCAGGGATGTCCTTGGGTAGCCTGAGGCGGGGCAGCCCCAGCTCCTGCCTCCTCTCTTCCCTTAACAAAAGCAGTTGTAGCTGCTGAACCACCTGGGTTTGCAGTAGAAGGATTTTGAGATAAATTGCTAAGTATCTGGGGGCTTTCCTAAAACAGTGAGCAGATAGTCCTTCGGGAATGGCTTAATGCCCTTGGGCGTGGACACCTGCAATTCAGCTCCGTGGTACATCCAGGCATTTTAGAGGCTTCAATCCTAATTTTCCAGAGCTCTTTTGAGTGACCATTCACCACCTGCTAACAGGTTATGCTTGATTTTTTTTAAAATCCCATCCTGATATACACAAAGAGGATGTCACCCTAGGAGGACCAAGTGTGACAGTGAGCATGACAAACAATGAAGTCCTGGCTGTAAAGAAAATGCAGTGGGCAATGCAGCCCTGTTCATGTCCCCCAGCTAGTTCAAGGTTCAACCACAGAACCCAAAGTATGAAGGAGACACAAAATAATGAAGACAAACGGTGTGCTGATGTGGGAATGGTAAGAAATGGTGGGGAATCCACCTCTTATCCAAGCAAATCTTCCTGCGTCCTGTCATAGGAGACTATTTCAAATATTTCACCTACGATAAAAGGGGGGTATCCTAATTCAGGGTTAAAAATGGGAAATCCTATGGCTGAAAGAAGGAACATCCATCACAAGGAGATGCCACCTTCACACTGAGAGAAACAACAGTTTCACAAGAGTTGAGACTATTCAGAAAGTGCTATATTTTAAATCTTTTCTTGGCCCTGGGATGTTTTCTCCTTAAGTTAGCAGACCCTGAGGTCCTTATCAGTGCTGGAAGTTTAGACGACTTGGCAATCTTCCTGAACATTTTCTTTAAAATGAGTAAACCTGACAAGCACAATATGAATTACAAACTGCCTTGACTTCCAGGAATAAGAGGTTGGTTCAAAGAATGCAAGCCTGGAGCCCAGTGGAAAATGAGCATATCTTACAGCAGAGCCTTCCCATCCCCACCCGCATTTTTTCAGTCAATTTTCTACCCCCTGCACTTTTGCTACTAGGCAGTTGGGATGTCTCTGTGCAGCAAGACTCATTCCAACTGGCAGCTCTGGATCAAAGAGCACTGGAAGCATTAATCAGTGTGCCTAATCATTTCCAATCGCAAGAAACTTTTCTCTGTGACCTGGCATATAAACACCCAGTCATTTCATTCACTGGTTGACGGACCAGAAACCAAACAATCCTTATCGTGCCTAATCCATCTTACTCCTGCAGGTTATAGATGGATCAGCCGGCAATCCTCCAGCAGCAGTGGCAAACTTTAGGTGCTTTACTTAATCAAACTGATTAGCAACCTGTCTGTAGTGCCTTTTATCTGTTGGTGGCAAAGTAGTTTACAAGCATTAAGTGCACCTAATTTTGTGATAGCAAACCAAGACATGGTGACTATATTTAAAAGTACCTCCAGTGATGTGGGGGAGCTCTTGTTTTAAGAGGATGGAGAGGTTCAAGGCAGCAAGTTTTGCTGATGCATGAAAACTACTTTGAAAATTAAATGTGCGAATGGTGGAGTCAGGGAGGGAGCCCAGGAATTTTGATTGCCAGATATCTGTGCTGCCCATACTACCATATGGTTTGTTGCAAAAGGAAAGGAATAATCAAACCAGACATCTGTGCCCAGAGCCTTATCTATTTGGGCAGCATCCTCTGGACAGCCACACTCTGAGCACAAACAAAGAGTAATGAGATCTCCTGTACCCTTGGTGGATCCGCAGGGGGACGTGGTGCCTCCTGCACTGGTTCAGGTTAATATGTGTGTGATCGCCACCTGTTTGGGAGTTTGCTCCCATGGTAACACTGATTTCTTACTTAACGCCAAGAGCAGAACAACAACCCTGTCACTGTTGCAAAGAAAGCTGACAAAAAGCTGAGGCTGCTTTAGCTTTCCTCAGCTTTCATTCGGGTGCCCCTGACTTGGGGGAAAAAAAGGTGAAATAATTATGCCGAAGGTCAGCCTGTTCCAGGGCAGTTTGTTCCCGCTTTGAAGGAGAGAGATGTGAGGTGGCACAGAAACCTGCTGCTACACCTGACAGGCTCTCATGGATAAGAGCTGGTGATGGAGCCCTGCAGGAGCAGTCTGCAAACTTGCATGACCTGCCTTGAACCTTGCCCAAAACTATCCCGTTCTTTTCCTCAGTGCATGGTTCCAGAGGCAATGCAGCTCCCTTTCTGCTCTCTCCTGAACACCGAGCAGCGCTTCTTTACCTTGAGAGAAGGTGCCTTCAGGGAGAAGTGTGGGGAGGTGAAGAAGGATGGGAAGAGATGCACGAGCGCATGGAGACTTCCCTCCTACATCGATGCAACTCCATCTGCTGCCGTGGAAAGTTAAACGAAAGATTTCCTGGCGGAAAGGCTGCCAACTCGAAGCTTGGGAGAGCTGGTTTTCAACACCTGCTCAGCCACAAGCTTGCTGCCTGGCCTTGCACAAGTCACTCAAAAGCCACATGTATAATGGTACTGACATATCTGGCTCCTGGAAGGAAGTCCTCGACACCGAGCTGGTTGGCTGCGGAAGATTAGGCATCCATGAGTAGGTTTGGCATGAGGCAACACTTCCAATGATGGCTGCCAACCAGGGCAAGAGGAGGTGCCAAAAGACAGGAGCAAATCCCCACCACGTCTCTGCTGTTTGAATTGCACATCTCTGCAGGAGCCTGCTGGTGGGAGGGCAGCAAGGGGTTAGTTCACTCTCTGCTGATCCAGCACCTGCAGTGGCTTAGCACATTAGCACTCCTTGCTCCCATCTCCCTGCCCCAGGTTTCTGCAACCATTCACAGACCCCAAACTGTGCTTCGTCCCTTTGATTCTCAATCTCAATCTGCTGCAGAGGTTAATAAACACGACCGGACAAGCAGGGGACAGGCAGGACATCTGGAAGCAGTAGTAGTTCCACGAGCTTCAGGGAGCAATGCCAGGGCCGGTCCCTGGGTAACTCCTCTCTCTGCAGATGGCTGGGGACAGGGATTTTGTACCTCTTCTTGTCACCTGGTGGTCAGGCACCAAAGGGAGGCTTTGGATATGCAGTTGTGCACAAACTCGAGGCAGCTCTCAACAAGCCAAGCAGAGCCATAGCTCCCTCCAGTTATGAGCAGAGTGCTGTTTCTTTGTTGACCTGGCTGAGACAGTGTTAAATTTTGGTGGTATCTCATATCCTGGGGCTACAAGGTCCCAGGCTGGCAGGAAAGAGCCACTCCAAGAGTCACTGCCATGCTCGCCCCAGGCTGGGCACTCCCAGCAGCATCACTCCAAACACTGGGGAGCTCCATCAGCATCCCACACGACTCTTGGGTTTGCTACCTTTTCTGTAGCTGCTCAGCCAGCCTGTTTCCTATCACCAAAATGGGGATTGGGACAGAAGACAGAGGCAGCGCCTCATTCTCACAGTGAGAAAAACAGGCAGAGAATGGAATATTCCCACATATCAATCATTCAAAAATCATTCTTTTTCATAGATAACCAGCTCATGTTGCACCTTTCCTAGGCACTGGCTGAGAGTAACAGTGAAGAAGGCCTCAGGAGATGCAACACCAAAATCACCCTTCCCTATACCTGACAAGTGCCAGAAAAAAATCAAGGGGCTCGTGGAAGAAAAAGCACTGCTGCTTCTGCTATAAGGCCAAAGCTGGGAATGCCAAAGTCATCAGAAAGTGAACTGTTTTGGTAGTGATTAAGAAATGCCACTAAGCTCTCCTGAACCAAACACAAACCACACAGCCTAAATCCATCAAGGTCAATGCAGAAGCACTAATTTCCTAAGGTAAATCAAACGCAACCTGGTTCTCCAGGAAGACAGTAATTGTGCAGCTGACTTTTCCAAACCCAGATGAAGCTGCTGGCGTGCCTTCCCTGCAAGAAGAAAGGCAGAGGTGTTGTGGAGAAGAGCAGCTTGGCAAAATCTTGGATAAATCATAGCCCAAGCTCCATCCTCCCACAAGCCAGGAGAGATGTGGGTGAGCTCAGTGGGCTCTGGGAGTGTTGCAACCAAGCTCCCTGCTGCTAACTGGAGGTGATGTGCCCTCCCTCTGGGCGAGGCTTTTGTGCTCAGCCTTGGCATTGATGGCAGGCTCCAGAGCTCAGGGACTGAGGCAAGCACCCCCTGTCTGGCTGCACTGATCTGCACTGATGGGCTCTACACAAGGACAAAGTGCTCGACGCAGCTGCAGTGACTGTGAGATGCACACTGCTGTCACCTGAGAGGGAGCCAAGCAAAATGGGGAGAGGGGAGCTGGGGGCTTCGTTCTCCTTATCTCCTCCCAATCACTGTAAATTTATTACTGGTGACACAAAAAATATGATAGAATACACTAAAACACCCCAGTCTGGGCAGATGGTCAGAGCAGGATTGCTGCTGGTCTCTCCTGTCCTGACCTGCTGCATTTTTGAAGTTCACATGATTACCTTTCCCGTTCTGTATTCATTCACTAAAGTGATTTGAAAGTGGGTCAAAATGAAATGATTGCCATTTTGCTGAAGCTTAAATAAAAAGGAAAAAAAATGGAGATAACTAAAACCCAGCCTCTCCTCATCCTCACTTTTCTTTTGACATCAACTTGTTTATGAGAAACCATTTAACTTGTGGAGTGAGTAAATGTTTTGATTACAAAAAAAAAAAAAAAAGTGAAACAAAAACAAGAACAACAAAAACCCAAACACACAAAAAAACCAAAAACAACAACAAAAAAACAACACTGAAGGAAGAAATGGGGGAAAACCACAGCTTTTTCAGTCCCATGAAATACATCTGATTCATTCAAAACTTGGAATAAAATTCAGGGATTAAAAAAGTTTATTCCACAACCCCCACCATTCTCATGTTTTCTGTAAAAACTCACACTTTTCAGATGGTTCAAAGATACATCACATATATGAGGTTTATAATTGCATCATCACCCTCTGATTTAAAAAACAAGCATGGAAATTTCTGCCATCCATTAGTGAATTAATGTCAAATAGGTGAAAGAAGCTTGTACTTCAGTTATTCAGCCAGCCAAAAGAAAAAATAAGAAAAAACACCAGCAAATCAATGTGTGTTGTGTCCAGGGAGGAGGTGGTTTTCCCTCACTATGCTGGACAGCCATTCAAAGGCCCTGGAGCATCACTCTGCCTGGGGAGTCCAGCCAGGCCTCAGCAGGCCAGGGAGTGCAGAGCCCTGCATCCTCCCGGGGTCCAGCAGGGGCTGCAGCCAGCAGGATGGGTACACACAGCAAGGGGAGAGCTTCCTGCTTGTCTGGCAGCTCACCAGTCCCTCTGAGGAGCACACGGGAATCATCTGCTCAGCATTCCTGGAAAGGGGATATTTTGTGTTATGCTTTGCTGCAAACAGTCCACTGCTATCATCCTCTCAAAGCCCAGGGGTTTGGGATTTGATTTTTACCCACTGTTGCTTTATCCACTCAGATGCCCTAATTTGAAGCCATGGCAAAGTAGTCACATCTCCGCAGAGCTTAGGGATGGGAGGCTGGGTTCATGGTGAGCCTTCATGGCAGGCCACCCTGCCAGCAAACTGGGACATTTGGTAAGAGTCATGCTGCTCCTTGCCAGTGGCAAGAGCCCTCCCTCCATCCCTGCAAAGCAGGCTACAGCCCAGGATGGAGCAGCCCCAGGACAGTTACCATGCTGGAACTCAGCCCCAAGGAAAAGAGCTCACAACTGCCTCCCAACATGGCATGGCTGCAAAGACTGGGATGGGATGAGCCAGGGTGCAGGCAAAGAACTGGGGAAACATTTGATCAGGCTGAAAACAAACCTTGGTGAATACCTCCCTCCTTTCTGAGCACCTCGCAAAAAGAAATGCTGCAGAAGGTGGGTTTGCTTTTAATAATGAACAAAATACCCCAACATTTTCGTATTAAACTTACCACTGATTGCTGTCCTCTGTGCTTGTCTGTTTTTAGATTGCTATCCTTCCATTCTTCTGAAGGCAGGCAGAGGAGTGCCCAGTGCTGCACTGCTGGGGTTCAGCAAGTGAGTCAGGTTTGGTACAAGACCTCCAGGGAATGCTCAGCTGTGGAGAGCTGATTAAAGTTTCCATCTTATTTTCATCTCAGATGGTGTCAGACGGCTCTTTGTTAGGTGCTTTGTTCCAGTAACTCCTCCTTACTCATGCAGGCAGTGAGAGGGGGGGGTTCACCTCATGCAGCTTCAGACATCCAAAGCACAGGAGTCCACATCTCAGCCAGATTTCTGGTCTCCCACACAATTGCTGGAGGACAACAGCCATCACCAGAGGGAAACCCAGATATCTTATTAGACACTTGTCTTAAGATGAGATGGCTCCAAAGCATTTTATCCTGAAAGTTTACACTATGCCCAGTGTTGTGGCAGAACTGACCTATCCCAGGGAGGGGCAGAAGGTGCTTCCCTTCTTTGAGGGAAGAAGGTGCTGGGGAGTAGCAGAGCTCTGAATATAAAGGAAGAAAGACCCAAATAATCCATCCTGCCTTCACTACACTGCACATCAGTCCCCTTCACCCAAGACCCCTACATAATAAGCCCAGTATTTTAGACTAAACCTGCAATGCTAGAGAGACATTGTCCTTTCCTCTGAAATCTGGAAAAGGACATAGAAATTCTAAGGGTTCCTCCTCACCCCAAACTTGCTGATCAAAACTTTCTTCCTCTAGATGTGGCAATCAAGTCACCCCCTGGCCAGCCTTCATCCCAATTAACCAAATACACTGTGCCCCTCAAGCCTGAAGTTCTGGTCTGGCAAACCCAAGTCATCTGTGGCTTTCCATGAATTCCTCCTGGCACCTCCCCTCCCTTCTTCAAGTAGACACCAGACAGTGTGTCCTCCTTTAAAAGGACAAAATCACAAAAGTCACATCCCTGCTTCCACATGCTCTCCAGAGCTGCAGGGTTTTCTGTCCCACAGCTCCATCACGAGCTTGCTTTCACATGATTACACACGAGGATCCCATGGACTCTCTCCCTGATACTGTGCTTCCCAGATGGGCTCACACACAGACAGAACCTGAATTCTTTGTTCCCACCTACACACATTCAACTGCCATAAGTGAGTGTGGGGTTGTTGGGTTTTTGTCACACTGTGCTATTTAATCAGATACCAGCCCACAAGGACTGATTACATCCTTACTACTAAAGAGTGGGAGGGAATATTGCCAGACACTGCCTTGCTGCAGGATCCCCCCATGGCACACAATTCCCATGGGCTCTGCTGCAGTGATGAGCTGATCCTCAGGAGTTTGTTAAATCAGGGCTGGCATTAGGCACCATCCATTCCTGTGGTCACTGGATGCCCATAATAACCAAGGTAGAGTTGCTTTGGCCACCCATACTGAAATTTAAATAACAAGCCAAATTTCACCCTCCTTCTGGAACAATTCGAAAGCAACACAGCATGATGAAAGGACAAGAGAACAGATGGGTTTTGTTGTCTGCATGCTACCAAGGCAAACTTTTCATGGAAACTCAACCCCCAACCCCCGCCCAGAACACGCTGACTATGTGATTCATAAATTCTAAGAGCAGAGAGAAACCAGCAAAATTATTTTGTCTGTCCGCCTGCCTAATAAAGACCACAGAATTTCATACAGTGATTTCTGCCCGAAGCCCAGCAATTTGTGGTTCAGAGTATCTCAACCAGCCCACTGTCCAGCTTTGATGTGAGGATATCCAATGAGGCATTAACCACTTCCCATGCTGTCAAAAACTGGCTCTTCTACAGGTTGCCTGCATCTCTTCACCACTGCATAACTTTCTGTAGCCTTCCCAAGGACGTTAAAATTTTTAAGCCTTTGTGCCCTCTCTATCAAAACTCTCAAACCATCAAAAGAGGGAAAGCAAAGATTCTGAGGCACAAAACGCTAAGCAAGTACACAGAAAAAGAATAACAGAGCACGTCTATGCACTCTGCTGTGATTAAATGGATGAAATCTACATTAAAATGCAACTCAAGGTCCACCTATTTTCCCACTCCAGATAACAGTGGAAAAGTTATTTTGGTGCAAAACAAAAAAATTCCAAATGTACACCTGTGTGACTTGTAAGGAAAGCACATTTGTTTGGTTATAAAAGTAGTTTTTCCTTCCACTTATGAAGCTTGCTACAGTTTCACAGCCATAAATATTTCCACAGTAGAGACCCTGAGCGGACAGAACAAAATCCGCTTTGAAACCAACCCCTTGAAAGATCGTCCTAGTAAAAAGACACCTCAGTGCTGAACATCCCTTCTGACTTTTTGTTTCCAAATTTCTGTGGTGGGTAGCACTGACGGGGAAATAAAAATTTTATTTTTCCTTTTTTAAGGAAACAAACCCAAAATGGCATCAGTCCAGAAGGCTACAAGACCAGACTGCTCTAAGATGAAAAATATTTATGCTGAGCACGGAATTAACACAAGCACTTCTTCCCTGTATCTTGTACGTGCAGCATTTGATGACAACCGTGGTGATTAAGCTCCTCCACCCACAGACCCAAAGCAGTCCAGGCAACAGCCTTGAGACTTCCCTGTAACATCAGCCTGTGCTGGAGGATGGGAAGGGGCTTCAGGCACCATCTCCTAAATCCACTCCAGTTCCTGTTCACCCCTAAGTAACCATACTCACATTCAATAAAACCAGGCCAGAAGGTTCATTCCAACAGTGTCTCTTTTATTGCCACTTTCAAAGGGATGCTTTCTCACCCTCTGTCTGCATTTGTGCTATGGCCAAACTCAGGCTGAAAACAATTTTCAGGATGGATATCTATGGTCCCATGGGTCAGACTCTGCTGGGATGAGCCTGGCTCCATTTTCTGCTCCCCCCACAGATGGATTAACCTCACCTGCAGAGCAGGTAGAGGTGCAGCTCCAGCTTGTGGAGGTGCTGAGCTGGCTGTGGTCAGCCTGTGCTGCCAATAAAGGTACTGGGTGTTTGTGCAGGGGATCTCGGGGGGGCTGAGGCCCACACTTAATTGCACGTTGTTACAGCCATACTTTTTGTGAGGTGATAGCAGTAACACCTCTGGCCACAGCTTTCCCAGCCATCTGTGAGCTCCTGCTACCTGCACCAGACACAGGACTACGGCAACAGGAGCAGTATCCATGTGGAGAAGAACAGGACACATAGGCTGATGAATTAGACACTCATCTAACAGGAAAGGTCTGCACAAACCATCTAGCATTTTATTGCATGTGAAACTTCAGCCTGTTTTAAGGCAGAGCTAAGGTGCTCTTCTTTAAGATTTCAGGCACCACAATTTTGTGTGTTGAAACTCTTACATCAATTAAAATCCTGTGTCAAAGTGTACGGGTGTAATCCAAACTAGCACAACCCATGTGAAACAAAAGTGCACCTGAAGCAGGAACAGCTGGGCCCCATTTCTGTAAACACAGACCTGCAGAAATCATCACATAAAGATGTTGTACCGCCACGTAACTGCACTGACACTGAAGGAATTCATACTTAACAGTGGTTCAGCTGAAAAGGTACTGCTTCTGAAAAAGCCAAAAGCAGTTTTTTGAGCTCCTGGGTAACCAACAGTTAAAGCTCTGCTTTCAAATCATCCATCCTGAAGTGTTCATAGCAGGTAAAAGCAGCAATCCTCACAGTGCAACAGCACAGAAGATGGAGTGAAACCCCACAGCCAGTTTAACTATAAACCTCAGAGTTTCCATTACTGCTACTGTAATGATTTTGCAACTCTCATTTATTTTTCACCATTTCAGCAGCTAGTTTGTGGCAAATATTTGGAAAAAAAAAAATGAAAAAGAACCCAAAACCCCAGAGACTGCCCATCCTTGACAGGAACAGTCCTGGCATGCCTGGAATGTGTAAAACCACAAAAGAGCCATTTCTGTTCATATTACTCCTTATGAAATCCCCTTTTAAAGAAGACTCAGCACTGGAGGCTTTAGGCACTCAGCAGAGCCCCTTTAGGATTGCCTTCTACTTTGAAATGTGACTTATCAGCCGAAGCCCAGGCGGTTTTGGGTATCTGACTGTTGTGCCCTTTGCTTTAAACTCCGGGACCGTTACGTGCACGGCCGCCAAACTGGTCAAGCCATTTTCCTCCCCTCCTTTGTCCCGAGGTTCGGGATAGATAAAAGCTGCACTAGGCTTGCTGCCTCACCAACACCAATTTGACTGTTAATTTTACATTTAAGGGAAAAAAGCAAATAATAAAACCCAACACCACACACAGTGATTATCACTGTTCCCCACACAAAGGCCGGAGCAACCACAGCATGATTCAACAAGACCTGGGCTGCAGTGGGTATCTCTGGACATGCATGAGAATGTTCCTTGGCAATGCAGTTCTGCAGCTCTCTGACATGTCCTTTTCTGTTTCTGAGTCTTTTTTTCACCATCACAACCTGTTGTAACATCAGTGCAACGCTGCAGCTGGCAGCAGGGGGGTAGCCTGGTGAGAACAAGGCTTTGATCAACCCCATCCACTTACAGGGACACCTACAGAGCACAGGCTGAGCAGATGCCCAGGGAAGTTGTGGATGCCCCATCCCTGGAAGTGTTCAAGGCCAGGTTGGAAGGGGCCCTGAGGAACCTGATCTAATAGAAGGTGTCCCTGCCCACGGCAAGGGGGTTCAACTAGATGATCTTTAAGGTCCCTTTCCACCCAAACCAGTCTGTGGGTCCATGCGAGTTTGCTTTGCTGGAGCAATGAGGTGATGAACTCGTGGTACTGCGTTAGTGCAGTGCTGCCCACACTATCTCTTGAGGTGCCTCAGGTCAAATGCTGCTCTGTTCAAGTTACTAGGTAAACTTTTGCTGGCTTCTTTTTGCTTTTTATCTCTCCTTTTTTCCTTTCCTAAGGTTTCTGGGATCACCTTTCCAGGTAGATCATCACTACAGGCACATGGCAATCTGTAGTGTGAGGCTCATGTCTAGCTTGAACTTCAGAAAGCACCAGATCAATGCAAGATCAAGCTGAAACACAGGGACTGTTAACCCCAATTTCCAGCACTTACTGCCTTTTGTTTGTGCAGACTGACATGGAGCCCTGCAGAATGCAAGCACTGTAGTTCACAAGCAAGAGGTCTGGCAGGACACACATTAAAGACTGTAAGAAAGCACAGGCAAAGGAGTATCTTGTACAAAACTGAAAAAAGAAAAGATAAATGATAAGCAGGAATTCCCCAGTGGGCTGAGTTTATTGGTGTGATTACTTTTAGGACTTTTTTTCCTATTGTACCACCTTGATTTGCATACAAAGCATCTCTAACAGGAAATATCATCTGTCCTGGAAGAAAAAAACCAAGAAGGATAAGGATTTTTGCTGCCAAGAGTAAAATGTCTTTCGGCACCATATGACATGCCAGAAAGCCCCTCTCCTCACAAAAGCAACTTGCAGTGGCACATTGCAGCTCTTCTTCACTCCTTGCTCTGGGTCCCATCCCCAGGGGCAGCAGCGCATAACACAGCTCCTCAGGAGAGCTTCCATAGTTAGAAAATCTGAAAATGAAAGAAAAAAACAAGCAGGTGAGTTGATTTGCATTCCAGATTCACAATTAACACAGCACCAAATTAGCTTGTAGGAAGTGGAAGAGTGAAAAGGAAAACCGCCAACTTGAAAATGCAAATCTTCACCCTACTACAATCACAAGCCGCAGCCAGGATTTCTACAGGCTATGAAGGCACCAGTAAGAACCCATTTTTCACTACTTTTTCAATGTGGTCACTTCATGAACTTGACAGTAGCTTGTGATATGTGGTTTCATTCCTATACCATATATAGCCAGTTTCATTTCCTGAAAAGAACACGAACGGAAAAGCAGAAAACCTTTAAAATGATTGTACAGGTCTTTCTGTCGTTTCTTTCACCTTTTTGTCTTTTATTGCTACCTTCCTACAGTAAAAAAAGGCATTCATTAAAATAGTACAACATAAAAAATGGATGTTTTCCCAAGGCTCTTGGATCTTAAAGAATATAGGCTGCTGCTTTGAAACTCACACGCCAACTTGGCAGCACAGCATGGAATCACAGCATTTTGTCTGAGTATGGTATACATACATGGATAAATACTGTTCCTCTGCACATGGCTCCCAGGGGTCATGCTTCAAGCCCAGCAGCAAGCACAGGGAGGTATGTTCCACAGCCCTGTGCACTGGTATTGCAGGACCTCACTATCCATGGCCATCAACAGTCACAGCCCCACGGGAAGCAGAGCAGCGAGTAAAATCTTGCTTTCCAAATGAGTACGTGAGACAGTGGTAGTTATAACACTACACCTCTCTGCTCTTTTCTGCAGAACTCAGGTCATCGCCTCATCTCTCTGGGCTCTGCCCCTCTCCCTTGTGGGAGAACACATCATTTGCAGGGAGAAGAGGCCTTTGCCACCCCAGGGCTCCTCTGTGCTCCTCTTCCCTCTGGGTTGCTGAGAAACACTCAGGCTTTCCAAGCACAGTTACAGGGGTCCTATTTGAGCAACCACTTAGAGGCACAGCCCAATGTCCCAGCAGCTCTGCCACTCCTCAAGGGCTGGGACAGTTGTTGGGACCACACGCCAGCTGGACCTTAGGAAAGGAACTGCAGCAAAGACCAACAGCATACTGTGCTGCAGGAGCAGCAGCACAGTCAGGAGATCTTAGCACTCATTAGATCCCACCACATCTAGCTTTGGTACAAGAAACATGTACAAGAAACACACTGACAAACAACAGCAAGTGCAGTGAAGGAGCACTGGTAGACTTGCCTGACGAGAAGAGGCTGTGGGAGCTGGGTTTGTCCAGCCAGGGCAAGAGATGGTTTTGAGGGATGCAGCAGCAGCCCTAGCACCTGTAGGTAGGTGACTGGGAACACAGAGCCAGGTTCACCTAAAGCAGGACTTGACCAAACGAAGTCATGAACAATCTGGTCTGATGTCACAGCTGACCCACCCAAGACCTCCTTCAGCCTATATTATCCTACAGGCCATCTGCTAACTGTGACCAGTGCAAAGGCTTTGGAGGGAAGGGTGGGAATCACTCAGTGCTCAGGGACTGTGATATCCCCCAAGTGAAAGAGTTGGAAAAACAATCACATCCCACGACCATGAAGGCCCAGAAGGCACCCCTGGGCACTGTGCCGTATGGTCCCCTCAGGACATGACGAACCCCAGTCCTGCATGCAGTCCCACAGGGACCCACATGCAACTGCTCATCTCAGTTTGGGCATCAGTGGCCAAGGAACCCGTGCCCATGTCCCGTCTGCAACACACACAAGACCGTCTTTCTCCCCTGCAAATTTGCATAAATACACACATATAGTTACAGAACAAGCAGGATTCCCTAAGCCCCATGTATAGGCCAACCACAAAAAGGCTCTCCATACTGCCCAAGGCTGCAGCCTCTATTCCACAGGATGGAGACGCCTCAAGCAGTCTTCCCTCTGCCCCACAAACTGCGAAGCTCTGGTGTGGGATGACCCAGCTACACCCAGCCATCAACACGGCCATATCCTCCTCTCCATCCCTTGTGTCATAAAGAGTGTTGGAGCAATGTCTTGCTTTCAGTCAAAATTGCTTATGTTGCCAAGAGACAGGAAATGTTCACCACTGAGGAGATGAAAACGGACCTTACAGACAGCACTACCAAGCTCCAGCTTCTCAGAAGGACCCATAAAAACTACAAGGTGACTGTCACATGTGCTGGGTGGGCAGAAGAGGAGGAGGTGGAAAAGGAGAGGTTCATCTTCTCATCCCAGGTCACCAACAAAGTCAGTGGCAGAGCCATAAATCAACCTCCTCCCCACTACCCCTGTTTCTTGATGCTCCCTGTCCTCTTCATGCCTCTGCTTGATAGCCAAGCTGTGCTAGGAGGTAAAGCTACCTTCCTCATGTTGCACATAACTCACTTCTTTTTGGAGACCATTGCCTAAGGGATGCCAGCTCCCCACCAGAAGTCAGTCCTGACCAAATAAGATCTTTCAAAACTGCAAACTTGCATCTGCACTAAGAAACCTGTCCAGTTTTGATAATATGTTCACCAATGATTTCTGAGATGTGGTCTTGTCTCACAGGGCCTTAGATGCTCTAAGGGTTTATCCACGTGTGAGTTTTTTTGTACTTGGAAGTGAGACCAGCAAGCGTTTTTACACCTACCTATTCAAAGAGTTTTATTTTCAGTACAAAAGAGGGTATCAGACCGCTCAGTTTCAACTTCTGCTGAAATTCCTGTGTGACCCAGGACAGCTCATTTCAAGCATTCTAAGTCCTCATAGCAACTTGTGTTAAACTAAATTTCTGTAACTGCACCCATACCAATGTCTGCATAAATCAGCATGAGAAACCACAGCTTCAGTCAAAACTAGTACCTTCATATAGAAACAAATATTAAAAAACCCCATCTCTACCTCCTTGTTGATAGGTAAGCTCTTGAAGCCAGATATAGCTTCAAACACAGCCTCCCTCTCCTCTTTCCACCCTCTCGTTTCTCCATCCTTTGAGCTAGGCCTCAGGGTAATACTTTGCAACCTCGTTTGCCAGAGGAGAAGGATGCTTTCTGTCTGGGAAGCCGGGAAGACTGTGCTGGAGTAGAGCAGACCCCGGGCATGCAATTACCCAGGCAGCAGCAACAGTATGTTAATTCACTCGATCACTCTGAAGTGAAGCACAGTGCAAGTCCCTGGAAAAAGTGAAAAGGAGCCTGTTAGGGAAACTGTGTGAAGGCCTTGTGCACAGCAGCCCATTGGAGTCCAGACAAGGACAGACTTTGCACAGACATCATTTTTAGACCTGAACTGGCAGCCAGCACGCCTGCTCTTCCCACCGCAGGGCATCCAGCAGGCGTGAGGGGAACCAGGCTCAGGCCTGACAGGGGACATCGGGCAACATCCTTACTTTTAAGAGCTGCAGACACATGGATTAGCCCCTGCAAGGGGCATCTGCAGAGTACTCACCCAGGGTAGATCACAGTCATAATGCCATGCATGCTCTGCCAGTGTCCAGAGATTTCTCACACTTTTAGGAGAGCAGTCTCCTCCCTGGTGTCTGCAGCTGCCAAGTTCACATCCCAAACTCAACTTCTCTATTCAGTCACCCAGAGTTCCTTAGGTAACTCCTCCAACAACAAAGCCAACATAGCAAGGAGAGACAAAGTAGACTGAAATGGCCCTTTGGTGAATTTGCTGTGAGAAGTCAATGCCCTCAGAAGGTCTGCACTGACTGACTACCTCCTGGTGCATCATCCTTCTCCTACTAATTCCTCTGACACATAGACAGAAACTATGGCCCTGTGATGGCATCAAAATGGAAGTAGCCTTGCACTCCTAAATCAGAAGGGGTGCCTTGCTGCAGGCAGGAAAGCTGGCCTCCCTCCTAGGGAAAAGGGAGAGAGGAAGAGTCACAAAGATCTCCGTTACCTCCCTATGCTGGGAGGTGGGACTGTCTACCTGCATGCTATGAATGCAGCTTCCAGATACCCCAAACATCCCTGAGGAGCAAGCAATGATTTCATCAAAGGCAAGGGCAGCTTTAAACCTGCATAGCCCCTTGTAGAGAACTTTCTGTTGTAATCCATACATAGATTTAACTCGCCAAGCGGAAGAGTTGCACACCAAAGCTCTTTCTGCATAAGGCTGTTGACCACTGAGCTGATATATTGAGGTCAAAGGCTCATCTGTGCCGACACACTTCTTCAGGAATGCAAGTGTGGCTTTCATGCATAAACACAACTGTTACCCTGAGGAGCAGGGGGCGACCAGTTTAACGCCAAGAAGTTTAAATTCAGCTCTTACATTGCACCAAAACTCCTGGGTTCCTGCAGAAACAGTATCAACAGCAGCTAACATCTAGAGAAAGTCTTCTGCTAGCTTCTACTATGTGCTGGCTTTTTTGGAGACAGTTTTTTGAGTGTAAAACTACAAGAAATCTTGTTTAAAAATGCATCTATTTTGCACAGATTGGATTTTGCTCTCCAAGGAGATGGGGAAAGCAAAACACAAAACTAAGCTGCAAAGACAACAGTGCCTAGCCATGAGCCCTGGCCTTTGCAGAACTCCTGGTGGATGTCCCTAAATTGGGGCACTTCGCTGCCAGATGACGTGTCCCAGACGAGATGGGTTTCCTGAAAAGCACTGACAACACGCGGTTAAAAGCTCCATTCAGACAAGCTGGTTTTTGAGCTGAATATTCAACACTTTCCATGTTTGCTCTCTCACAGGTTATCTGGGCTGCACAATCAGCAAAACTGCAAAAACACTTGCTGGGGCTCAGCTACCAGGCAGTCTGTAATAGAGCTGTTCTGGAGGAAAACAGAAGTGTTATTGTGCTCACGGCTGTCCCAATACAATTAGTCATATGTGATGGAGAGATACGCGTCCTCACAGAGCTCTTACTGCCTTGTCAACAGATGAAGTCAAAATGAAAACATCCTAACTATCAAAAACCAACCTGAAAGCTGAATCATGAACCCTGCAAGCAGCCTCAATGCTACAAAGAGATTTCTCTTCTGCAGAAGAAGACAGCTAGATTCCTTCCATCTGTCCTCTTTTTCTTCTTCCCATATAATTTCTTGACAGTGCTCAATGAAATAACATTCCTTCTTTCATCTCCCCACTCAAGCAACCCTTCTCTCCTCCAGCTAAGTGATGCTGTAGGGCCAGGAGAAGAAACCACACCTGAGACAAGAAAAGGAAAAGGCCAGAGCTTGGGTGGCGAGAAACAACAATGCAGTTATCTTCTCTGCATGACCTCAGACAACTTCCCCAATGCTGCTTTGTCTCATTTCCCAACTGAAATAGCAAGTTCCCCACCATACTGGGTGACTACCTGGCCTGGTGTTACCAATCTGGGGTTAATACTGACAATAATCAGAGGAGGCTGATGGTGTGCTTCCCTTACATGTCAGCATTCGGTCACACAGCAACATTCAGCACAACCCAGACCATGGTTTCATGCAGTGCTTCTATATTTGTGCGCTTCACAAACATCTCTGTTGGTGTCTTCTAGCTCCAAAGGTCTTGGCAAACATTCCCTATCACAAGAGCATCACCTCTATGCTGGAAGCTTAGGAAATCCACTTTCCCTCTTCACCCCTTGACAGACACAATCTGAAAGGATATATTTTTTTGCATCTACACTAATGAGTGATTGAGAAGACTGTCAAACAAATGGGTGGAGTTTGGCTCATGGCTGGTACCAGGGTCAGAACATGAGAATGCCACTCAGTTGTTGGCACTTCTTTAGCTGGAATGTTACCTGTCCAGGAGGCACCACACCAATCTCAAGGAGATCCTGTGGTCACTACAGGGATCTAGGCATGCATCGCATGATGGCAGGCCTGGGTGCACACACCCAGCAGCTCCTCTTGATAATCAGTATGGAATTCATTTGAAAACAAATTTCTTTTTCAGAAGTCTCTCCCCCGGCACTGACAAATCTTTCGAGATGCAATTTGCACTGCCAGAGCTCGCAGCAAGGTACAAGGGGAAGCATGCTCTGCTCCATGCTGAGGGTGGCCAGCAAGACAAGGAGCTGCTCAGTGGCACCACATCCATGTCAGAGAACATAAAGGAAAACAAATCTTCCAGATTCGGGTGATTTTCAGGCCGTCTCAACCAAACCCACAAATCTGCGCTTACCAGATTACCAAAGAGCAGACACACATCAAGACCGAGGAGCAATTGCCGTAGGTTGCCATGGCAGTGTGCATGGGTGATTTTATCACCCTTATCAGCTGCAACAGCATTTTGGCCCATTATCAGAAAACACTGGTATTTTTTTAAGGGTGCAATAGGTGGGAGAAGCAGAAAATCAGTGTCAGCCAGAAGACAGAAGTCAGCACACAAAGCAGGAGCCCTTGCTTTGAGCGAGCTGCCTCCCAAGGGCACACGGCCATTTACCCAGCCCCAGGCTCATGCTGGAGATGACGGGCAATGCTGGGCTGCCCAGCAGCCCCCAGCCCAGCGAGCTCCTCCTGCACAGAGGGATGTGCAGCCCTCCGGGAGCATGGCAACAGCAAGCGGAGGGCACTCGCCTGTGCTCTCCACGGAGCTGAGGGAAGTAGGTCAATCCTTCTGCCTTGCTGAGCCTTTTGGCAGGTCAGTGCCGCGCTGCCGTCACCGCTCGCCGCTCGTCACTTGTGCCGCGTGACAGCCACGTCATTCAGAAGTTAACGAATTCAATACATCTAATTAAATCAACCCTGGCATCCATTCAAAACCCACCTTGTGGCTCTTTTTTTTTTTTTTCCTGTTTTTTTATTCCCTACTGTTGGTAGTAAAGAGACTCAGCGAGGAGAGATGCAAGAGAAGGTTGCTAAGGGGAGAGCCAGTTTTTATCTCATTCTTTATCTCAGCTTTTTATCTCTTCTTTATCTCAGTTTTTATTTCCCTGCTGCTCTCCTGTCACAGAATCACAGAATCATTAAGGTTGAAAAAGACCTCCAAGATCATCAAGTTGTCGCAGAGATGCTTTGTTTTCCTCAAGGGAATGAAACAAATCCACATGGCATCTCTCCTTATGCCTCTTTCCTCCTCCCGTGCCCTAGACAAAATGACCTTTTCCATCAACTTGCAGGCTTTGCAAACAGAGGCCAGCACACCTCGGTGATCCTTTGGCTCTGCTGCTGACACTTACCACACTGAACACGGACTTGGCAAGCAAGCCAAGCTGGCATGGCTGGCAAAGGGAGGGCACGTCAAAGTCTGACCTGCAGCCTCTAGGCTGGGCTGGACACACTGCAAGGTGGGAGCACATCTTTCACCACTAGACTGAGCAATGCCAGAAAGCAGCATGGAGACCACTGGAAACAGATCATGCCAGCCAGGCTCTCCTCTGGCTGCTCTCCCATGCAGCTCCCGACTTACACCATATGCCAGCACTGCTTCATGGATGTGGTTGTGAGTATGTGATCACACTGGAGAAGCCATCCAAGACAAGCTCGTGGACAGCCACAGAGCTCTAGAAAATGACCACAGGATGAGGAGCTGCCATTTGCTGTCCTCCTTGGTGACATCGGGACACACTGGCGAGCTGCCCACGCCTGTCCTCCTCCACAGACTGACATGGACACTGGAATCATCCTGTCCAATCTCCTATGTCTCTTCACTACAGCAGATCCTTCCTCTTCCACCAAATCTTCTACTTCTGCCATGTCTTCCCTGCCCTGTGACCACCACCTGGAAGTCAGGATGGTGACACAGCCTGCTGACTTTCTGTGCTGTGACTCACAGATGCCAACAAAATTGCCATTCCCCATTGCAGGAGTTTAGTTAAAGGCACTTGGATCATCCCAGAAGAACAGTCTTCTAACTTGAATCCTAGGAGAAAGTTTATTGGTTTTCCATATTCTTTAAGTTTTCTATAGCCTTGCTGGCCTGGGGAACCAGGACTAGGGAATATGCCAGGTGCCACCAGACTAAGGTTATGCTGTTTCTTTCAACCAAGCATTGTTTCCTCCTTAGATTGATATGAAAGATCTCT
This sequence comes from Orthonyx spaldingii, assembly GCA_013397795.1. NCBI lineage: Eukaryota > Metazoa > Chordata > Aves > Passeriformes > Orthonychidae > Orthonyx > Orthonyx spaldingii. The sequence goes on from VZTJ01003848.1 coordinate 1,130,693, forward strand.
CTGTCAAAGAGGGAAGCGTTTTCTACCTGTATGATGGCATTATGTGCAGAAATTCATCTGCAGTCTGTTCCCTGCCATCACCTCAAAGCCACACTTGGCCTGCCTGCTCAAAATGCAGCTGTTTACCTTCCATGTCTGCACTATTTCCTCTCCTTTAATCCACTCTCCTTCAAAATAGCTCATAAAATACTCAAAACAATTCTGGGTAGCTCTTCCTCCAGACTCCTGAAATGACACTGTGCTGTGGTGTTGCTTTGCTGGCCAGCAGAACTCAGTACATCAGAAAAGCTCTGGCTCCCAGTGCTGCAGCTCCCACAGTTGGGTGCTGTTCTCCTGCCAAGAAAGGACATTTCATGCAAAAATCTACTGCTCGTCCCTTCCTCCGGACTACGAAAATAGTCTTAAAAGCAGTTTGAACTCCTCTGGTGTGAAAGGCTCCAGAAGAGTACAAAATATCCCTCTGACCCACGGTAGAGGATGTTACATGAGTCTCTTGGTGAGTGCAGGAAGTAATTTCTCTGCAAGGAAGCTGCCCCTCCTCACACAGGAAAGATGATGTGTGATGCTCTGCCAGGCTCAGGATCAGCAGTCCCCTCTGACCCCTTCCTTGCCTTTTGCATGTCAACCATGCATGTCCCAGGCTGCACACCAGCAGAGGAGTACTCCTGGGCTGGAGGAAAGTAATGAGAGTAGAGGATACCAATTCAGGGCAATTACCTTGGCTGCTGTGAACAGCACATCTTCCCTAACAGCACCACTGTCTGTGAGAGTCTCTCCATGTGCTGACTACTTGTTCTGTGAAAAACACATTCACATTTCTATTTACATTTCCTTCAAACTGATCAGATTTGAGCAGGGCAGTTGTGTGACCCCATACAACAGAAGCCTTCCCAGCCATGCTGGTGGCACTGGGTGCTGCATGAATGCAGAGGAAGGGGCAGCCTTGGAGAAGATGCAGGTGACCCCAAGAGAAGCCAGGAAGAGCAAAAGTCAATAGTTTCAAGCAGTTGTCCCTCACGCTGCCCAATTAAGCAGGAACTCTCCTTTGCAGAGCAAAAGTTAGTGAGGGATTCTGGTGGGTTTAAGGCGGGGGGGGGGAGGTGATGGGAGCTGCTCTGACTTTCAAGCACAGAAAGAAATGGGGTAACCACTAAGTGCAGAGCAAACACCATGGTCTGTGGGGTTCTGGTCTCTTTGCAGTGGGTTTTGCAGCTGGCTTTCTTCAAAAGATGAAGAAGTGTAAGAAAATCCCATCTCTGTGTTGCACATTACTGCTCCGATCAGGAATGATACAGTTTACAATGATGTGTTTTGGACTGCTGAAACACATCAGGTTCTAACCTCTACAACACAGACCTAGGAGCTGTTGGAGCACAGACAGGAGAGAAGTGATTTGCACTCCCAGGGTGACAAAGAAACCAGGAGCTGCCTTTGACACTCGTACACATACAGCATGTTAATGAATGCAAGTGAAACGGTGTCCTCAGAGCAAGAGCCATCAGCTCAGCATCATCTTTGCCCTCAACTTTTCATGTTTTCTCTTGAATAGAATTCTGATGCAAGAAGTCCAAAAAGATAAACGAATTCTAATGCATTTGCTCTTTTACAACATTTAAGTACATGAGGGACCAAATGGTAGGAGAGGTGAACAACCCATGTGCCCTTGGAACAAACAGCATCAGCTAGGGAGCCTCAGCATCCCTTTAGCAACAATTTCTCTTTCTTGCATCTTCCTCTCTCCCAGTTCTAAATGGTGGGTCCAAGGAAAATTACTGGCAGAGACAGCAGAAAAAAATCCAGAGGACCAGTGTTCCCAGTGTTCCCAAATCCTGTGCACTCTTTCGTGTCTTCCAGGTAACACAATGCAACTAACATCAGCTTGCCTCAGGGCTGGCCTGGGTCTCACCACGGCTGCTTCCAACCCCAACTCAGCCAGGACCAGCCTGCATGGACTCCCTTTCATTCCTCCTTTCCTAGAAAGGATCCTCATCGTCCCCCTGAGCCCAGCCTAACCAACACCTACAAAGCACTGAGACAAGCGAGCGGCACAGGGCAGTGCGAGTGATTCAGCCAGCCCAAGGCAGAAGGCTGAGACATTTCACACCACTGCTGCCAATGCCTCCACTGCCGGCAGGAACACTGCGGGGCCACGACAGGAAATTGGGTCTTAATCACCATCTCACTTTTCATTCCCCACTTCAGTTCTGCTATTTTAGCAGCTGCTGCGAGCTGGCTCCGCACTTTCAGGCGAGCAGCCGTTGGGGCACAGGGTTTAGCTTGAGTGTTTTCAGGCTGCAACTCCAAATGCAAAGAGAAAAATGAAGCTGGGGGAGGCTCGGGGTAGCGACCTGGCAGAAATCAAGGCTTTAGGACACAACCAAACAAGCACCAGTCTACTGATGAGGTTGACACTGCCTGGGACAGGCAGCGGGGCTGGTGAGGCCATATGGGCAGGACACTGGCCCTGTGCAGACCGACTGACTGGGCTGGCTGCCCACTTAGGACAGCTGTGTGACATGGTCCAATGCAGATGTGTCTCCAGGTGCTTCCCCTCCTCCTTGTTCACAGTACATCTATAGATCTGCTGCAGTAGCAGGGCCAGCTGTAGCAGGTCCCTGCTCAAGCCAGGGAGAACCCCCCTTGCAAGGTGGAAATCTGCTGCCACCTAAGCAGTGCAGATGGCAGAGCCAGCCCCAACACCTGCACCAGGGATCAGCTAAAAGGGAGAGGGCACTGGGACCTGGAAAGAGACACAGCCAGAGCTCACTGGCACAATCATCCCCGTGCAGCAGCCTAAGAATGCTCACCAAGTGTCCATCAGCCCATGCTCCCCATGCTCACATGGCCTGTGGACCTCCAGAAGGCAAGTGTTAAAATTGTGAAATCCTTGAGTCAAGACAGAAAGCAACCTTTGCCACCAAAATAATTAAATCTTTGGGAAGAAGGACAGTATTTACTGTCCCCATACTGCCTCAAACAATAGTATTCCTGAAAAGATCACACACTGTTCTTGTGCCATGCCCTCAAGTGCTACCTTTGCTTCCCCATCACATCCATGGATCACACCTGCAGTGGGTGCACAGACTGTGGGGGACTCAGCCACTGTCAAACTGCAAATGACCTGTAGGAGTTTTCCCATCTCCAAGCAGGCCTTGATCTGACCATCGTCTTCAGAAACTGATGGAAAGTCAGTCTTGCTGCAAGAAGGGCTCACTAAACTTTAACACTCCCTTCACCCCCCTGACAGCCCACCACAGCCTGGGGCACGAGCATTGCTACAGCAGGTGTAGGATTCATCTCACCCACCCTAGAGCCATCTGAAGTAGCGTATCGAGTCGAAGCGAGCTGACTGGGGCACGCCACATCTTATCAAAGAAAGGTGTTTGCAGTGTTGGCATCTGCATCCAAACAAGTTGGCACGGGGTGTTTTTGCAGTTGATGAAGAATCTGCCACACAGCCAAGGAAGATGAAAGTGCAATTTGTCCCAGATCCATCACACCTGAAACCCTATGGACAATGTTGACTGGATCTCCCCTGGCTGCAGCATAAACCAAAAGCTGCACTGCTGACCTACACTGGGTGGGTGCCATGAGATGACTCCCACCTCGCCAGCCAGCCCAGTGTAAAAAAGTAGACACTTCCAGAGGGCAAAACTGCTCTCAGAGTTTAACTTCAGCACCTGACATGTCACTGCCTCCACCCCAGGGCACTTCCAGCCTTTATTCTCCTCCAGTAAAGGGAGGCAGAATAAATATTCCACATTTCAGCTTCCCACCTTGTGCTCCAGTTCTCCCAGTGAGCAAAGATGGGTTTGTGCTCATACAGAGCAAGGCATAAGGTGCAGATGCACACGTAGCCCATCCTTAGCCCTGCCTCTGTGGGTAGCAGCTGTAGGCAACAGGGCAGGTTGGGAACTAGGAGCAGCAACATCTCAGACAGCTCCACAGGGATTCATTTCACATGAGGATGGTTATCAGAGCGTGCAGATGAGTAGTACCTTCAGCACAGCTGTATTAACACATCTCAGTAAAACTCCCTGAGACTCCAAGACAGAAAATGCCACATGGGCAGCTAATTTCCACTTAATAGCACATTCTCCTCTGCCAGAAGTTATAGACTGCAAGTGCTTCATGAGCCATTTGCAGGAACATTTGTAGGCACTACTGAGGAACTCAGAAACTTAATTATCTCTTTTAAAATGACCTGTGTGATTTAAAAACTTATTTAGACTTCAGGTGCCCTGGGATCTGTAATCCCTGATCTAGTTGCTCAGCTGGCACAATCTTGAAGTTACTATACAGGCTACTTGCACTGCTCTAAATTATTATACCTACCCACCAAACCCACAAATGTGCCCCAAAATCCACCATCCCAAACTGCCAAACTGACAGAGAGAAGCAAAATGCCAACAACCACTTCCTTATCCTTATCCACTACCTGCCTGAGCTTCCCAAATGATGGCAAGAGTACAAATCCCCTCTTCTGTGGTCAGCAAACTTCCAGCACAAATGCACATCCAAGCATCTTTAGACATATAATATATATATATATATATATATATATATATTTAGGGAAGTTATTATGCTTCTCGGAAACTTTTTGCAACACTATTACCGAGGCTCAGCAGCAGTTTTTAGAGCCCAGTGGCAGTTCACAGCTTGAACCAAAAGACACACGAGGCGCAAACCCTCTTACTAATAATGGCCTGCAGGGCTGGAAAGCCCCTGTGCCTCTCTCAGCCCCGTGCTGCAGTGAGGTGACATGCCTGGGTGCTCGATTTGAATATGTATCGCTGAGACCACCCACGGGGAAGCACAGATCCTGCCTCTGAGCTGCCATCCTGACCCCACTGATGCGAGGTGAGTGGGGCAGGAGCCAGTGTTCTCATTTCTCTACCCCAAAAATATTTCCACCAAGTGATGGTTAAGAGCATTTCTCAAGAGTTTTGGGGGTTTTTTAGGCATATCAATGCAGAAGGATATGCCCAAACTAGAAGAACACGCTGGTAAAATTCCTGATACCCCAACCCTTGCGTTCACTGACTGATGCTACACGATCCCCAAAAGCCAAACTCCCAACCTTTCTACCAAGAACAACACCAGATTATCACTCAAAGAAATTTGGTCCTGAGATTGTTTCACAGCATGTGAATATCTCTGGTGCAGAGCCAAAATGGAAGAGGCCTTAAGGGCATTTTCTGCTCTATGAGGCAGGGACCTAATTGAGATTATGTTACAAGCCATCATGCAGGGGTTTCTGCTGGAGCCAGATGCAATATATGTTTTTTATTTTAAACAAGAGCAGGACACAGTTCTTTACTCCAAAGTGCCGTAACAGCCCGAAGAACAGAAGCTCCAATGAATGTAGCAAAGTATCAAACTCACAGAACCACAGAATGGTTTAGATGGTAAGGGACCTTCAAGGATCATCTAATCTAGCTCCCCTGCCATGGGCAGGGACACCTCTCACTAGATCAGGTTGCTTAGAGCTTTGTCCAACCTGACCTTGAACACTTCCAGGGATGGGACATCCACAGCTTCTCTGGGTAAGCTCCCCTAGTGTCACATCACTCTCACAGTAAATGCAGATACCCAAACCATGCCGTTGGGACACAGCACAGATCCTCAAGCTGGATTTTTCTTCCTGGGCTCTGGTTCTTGTTTGCTGAGAAATCAGGTGCAGCACCTGACACGCCTCCACTGCCCCAGTGGAAGGTCCTGCCCCAGGCTGCTGCTGGTGAAAGGGACACACTGCTGAAGCCACAGCTGCTCAGTCATGGCCCAGCACCTCCATGGAAACCAAACATCCTCAGCAGTTCAAGCCATGGCATGAACCACCAAGAGTGTGGCACAGGTCCCAGCCTTCCCCAGTGACATCCCCACACACAGACCGTCAGGCAGAGCCACACACGCTGCCATGGCTGGCATGGCCCCTGCTGCAATGCTCCCTTGCAAAATTTCTCCTTTTAACTCTCAATTTCCCTCACTGCTGTATGGCCCTTTGCACCCACCCAAGCTAAAGCCACCTCAGTCCCCTGCTCTCCCATGTGGGGGTTAATGCTTCCCCAGCAGCTCCTGCCATTCTGTACATATGCCCCACCTTCACAGCTCAGCTCCTTTTGCATCTCCCCCAAGGGCAGGTTCCTTTCTCTTGCTCATCACTTCTTAAATCTTATCATCTATTGCTCACACAGCCTTGATGCCAGTGGTTCTGGAAGCAGAGGGAGGTTCAGACACCTGCTCTCAGGTAGCCTGCAAATTTGTCCCTGAATGTGGTAATTCCAGGGCCTCTCATAGACCTGAGCACATTGGGTACAACTCTCACTTGCCACTGAGTCAACATTTTTTTTTAGCACTTTACTGCAGCCAGTATTTTGCCCTTAATGACTCAAAAGTAACATGCTGCAACAGCAGTTGCCTTACCTGTTTCTGCACCTTCTGGTTTGTTCTGCTGAAGAAGGGATATAATGGCTCTGAAAACAAAACAAAACAAAAATCCCAAAGAATCGAGGAAAGCCACTAATGGCATCTATTAAAAAGACAAATATTGCATGTCCTGGAGAACAGCTATAAAGCTGCAGTCTTTCAACACTAGCTTTCATTTCAAGGTGGCATGAGCTGCCCCATACCCTGTAACCCACTGAAGGAAGCAAAACTTCCCCTGTGAACCCTTTAGATAGACAAACCAAGGAGAAAAGGTGCCAGAGACCCAAAGCACGTTCATGAAAAGGCATGGATGGTGAAACTAAGGTTCCTGGCTCTTGGCATCACGCTGCAGCTGTTATAAAACAGGATATCCATCTCAGCAGCACAGCTATCAATACTCCAGCATGAGTCATCTGCAATACTTATCTAATGGTGAGTAAGCTGCTCCTGTCGGTCATACTTTCCAGATAAATCTGTGAAGAAAACAAGAAGGAAAAAAACCCTATCACAACATGTTATCAAAGAAATAAAATGTAGGGGATGGTATCTGGTCAGCAACACAGCACCCAAAGAAGCAGAGGGAAAGGTGGTTTGGGGGTCCTTGGATGAAACATGCATACCAGGAGCTGCAAGACAAATATTAGGGTCCATATGGAGTATGAGTGAAACACCACTAAAGCAACCATAATGTGACCCTTCCTGCTGGTGGATGCTTCAGCCAACACCTATGGCAGAGGCTGTACACAACACAGCTTTTGGGACTGGGACTCAAACGTACAGATGTGCAAGTTGGGGGTTTGTGCTCATCACTTCCTTGCTTGGCAGTGAGTGTTTGTCCAAGTGAGGACACAGTGCTCAGGAAGGGTTGCTTGGGTCGGTGTTTTTAACATCCCAAACAGCAGGGAAACCCCAAGCCAGCTACGGACTGGGTGCAAAACAATCCTGAACATGGGGGATGCTTCCTCACCTCCCCCTGTTCTGACTAAAGCAAAACAACTAAATTGCAAATAATTTACTGGTGAAAATAATGACAGAAAAAGATAAAGACACCTTCTTTCAAGTCTGTTTGATGAAAGCAACCCTGAATGACCACATGGGCTCTTTTGCACCCAGCCACATGTGACCTTTGTGTTTGCTGCCTGCCTGTGCCTTGGCTGACTCTGGTGAGCCACAGCAGCTGAGGACAAGCCTTAGAGAACTTTCTCACAGAGAAATCGCTGCTGGGGAGGTGGGGGAAATACCCCAAGGGTCTCCCAAGGGGGCTGAGTCATCGCATGGGTGTCTCACAGAGATTTCAGAGGGGACCTGGTGAGCTGGGGCTGTGAAGGGAGAAAACTCCAAACACCTCCCCAGCTTCACATGACAGAAAGGGAGAGAAAACCCGATGTATGAATCAGCCTGTCATGATATCTCAGAACTGTTTCACACAGGCTGCCATGCAGGCTCCTGCCAGCAGAGAGGAGCCCATTTGCTGTTCTTGCAGCCCAGCTGTGAGGCTTTGTGGGCAAGGGGACGCCAGGGTGGGCAAAATGCTTCTGCCAGCTTGTCTGCAAGTGGGGAGAGGCACAAGGGCATGGCCGTGGGGACCAACACAGATCCCCCAAGCCCCAAGACCTCCACACCCAAGAGGGAAGCCTGAAACAGCCACCTCCATCTCCTCCTACCTGGAAGGGACTGAAAAATAAGAACTCCTGTCATAGCTAGCATTTCATGGAATCACAGAATGGTTTGGGTTGGAAGTTGACCTTTAAAGATCATCTCGTCCAAATCAACTGCCATGGGCAGGGACAGTTTCCAGGCAGAGCAGACCAGGTTGCTTTAAAGTCCCATCCAGCCTGGTCTTGAACACTTCCAGGCATGGGGCATCAACAACTTCTGTGGGCAAACTGTTGCAGCATCTCACCACCCTCATCATAAAAAATTTCTTCCTCATGTCCAAACTAAACCTAGCCTCTTTCAGTATAAAGCCATTCCCCTTGCCCTATCACCCCCTTGTCAAAAGACCCTCTTCAGACCTCTTGTAGCCCCTTTAGGTGTTCTAAGATCTCCCTGGAGTCTTCTCTTCTCCAGGCTGAACAACCACAGCTCTCTCAGCTTTTACTCACAAGTGAGATGATCCAGCCCTCTGATCATCTTCGTGGCCTCCTCTGGACCTGCTAAAACAGGTCCATGTTCCTCTCATGCTGGGGACCCACTGCTGGGCCAATTTCACCAGCACTGCTCAGGGTGACCTCTGTTTTCCCTACCTGCCCTGGGGACAAAGGTTTTTGTCACACAAGTGCAGGAACTGACACAATCCAGAACAAGCTTGACTGTGTTTTTCCTCTGGGTTAAATTTTGTTCAAGTCAGTGTTGCAGTGCTGCAGGATCACATGTGCCCAGGCACCACCAGCAGGGATGGGATGGCAACCAGTTTGAGAGAATAAAGGCAGTGAGACCAGCAAGGGCCACATAACCACACCCTCAGATAGTCATTCTCAGCCCTTTACTTTATCAGCCTTGGAATAAAACTGATTCCTTCACTGGAGCACAGGCTCTGTATGGGGACAGCCATTTAGAAATAAAACCAGGCCAGCTTATTCTCTCCCGAAACTTCAAACTTATTTTCATTATATCCATTTTTCTTCTCTTTTTTTTTTTTCTAGTAGCATTGAGAAGGGCCTCCCTGAAGCATGAACTCCATATGCATCCACCTCAGGCAAACACATGGTCCTGCCCAGAAACAAACCAAACACCTCAATCCCACCACCCTTATTAAAAGCTTTCCCATAAATTAGAAACTTTCTTTTTATGTTCAGCCTAATTACCATCATGACAGCAGGAATCCATTTGCTCCTGAAACTTCCTTCTGCCTCAGCAGGTCATCTCCTCCCCGATACACCTGTACTGGGCTGAACAAGCAACCTGCTGCTCCAGGCTTTCCCATCCCAGGTCTTCCCGTCCACCTGCTCCCATTTGAATTTATCTAAAGAACATGAGAACTGGACCCAGTCAGCACTCCTGAGAGGGCAACTTGTTCTCTATGAAACCCCCCTGGTTTTTTAGGTTCTCCCCTGAGACCTTCCTACTAGAGTCTTTAATTCTGGGTTCGGGGCTTGGTTTGGTATTTTTTGTTTCAGTTGTGCTATATGATCAAAATTGCCTCTAAAATGTCTAAACATGCATTTCATACGAAATTAGTACACAGGGAAGAGGGGAAAAAACTGTCATATCTTATTGCCAAGATGCAAATAAAGCACTGACTAGGAACTGAACTGGCCACAGATGTAATCTAGCCCTGTCCGCACTCTGTAGCATATGTGATATAATATTAGACATAAATTAGGAAATTCCTGCAAATGAGAAGACCCTTCTGCCAGCTCAATTTTTGGGGAAAAAAAAAAAAAAAAAAAGAGGAGAGCTCTATTTGGTCTAATATAGCATTTAGCCTAGCCAGTTTTGCAGGAATAAAAAGAACAAAATCAATAATAACCTATGAAGCAACCTATCAGAGCTCTGCACATTTCTATCAGTAAATAAACGTAGCTGTATTACAAGGATTGCCCATCTGTACTACGATACAAAGGCAAACAAATGTGCGCTGCCAGCTTTGGACCAAGGCTCTGGAATTTACAGAAGCAAGGAAAAATCAACAGGGGCTTTGCCTGAATAAAGACTGCTGGTTTAAGCATACATGGCTTGTGCCAATGTTCAGTGAACCAGCCTGGCTTGCATGCGTGTGTGTGCAGTTAAAGATAACTATCTTGATATATTTATATCAAAGAGGGAGAGCAAAAAAAGCCTTGCATGCAAAACATGGTGACGTTCACACAGACTTTGCAGATCTGGAGGCAACTGAGCAGTGCTCTCACAAGAGGTCACGGCTCTCGAGTTAATAACCCTCTGACGTGGGCATTTTCTGAAAGGGGAGCTCATTTGGCTGCCCCTACAACTGCTGTTCTACACGAAGTTGGTGCAAAAGGCACATAGCAAGCATGCAGTGAGGTGACACAGCACTGCAGTCATCCAGCTCCTCCTTTTCTACATGCTGGAGGACATTTCTGGGTTCCTTATTTTGGGCTTGGAAGTTTGGAGTTTGGATTGCTAAAAGAAAATGTGTGAAAACAGTCTGTTCCTCCTAATGTGTCTGTTTGCTTAAGTAGCACCTTTGTGCTGGTACTGGTGAAACAGTTGTGTTTTTAATGGAGCAAAATTGCAGTCACTGGTGGAATTCAAGAGAACTGCAGCTCAGCATCATCTCCTCTGCAGTCATCTGCTGGATTTGCATCTGGTTTGGTTACTCAGCTCCATCCAGCTGCTCCAAGTGCACCTCCCAATCCCTGCAGTAACTAGTAATTCTCTTGGGGTGTAAATGTAGCTGTCATCTAAGATGTTTGCAGCCACTAATTGAATTTCCACCTCTAGGTACTGCGAGATGCTATCTCTCTTCGAAAGCAGCAGCCTTGACTCAGCACACGCTGGAGAGAGGGAGAGACCGTGTTTCTTCACTTTCTTGAAAGGTCAGCACGGGAACGCCCCGGAAACCCTGAGTAGTAACACCTCGTCCTTAACCCAAGTACAGGAGCTGTATTTAGGCAGCTGACTGATCACAAGAGCTACAAGGACACGTGTCTGCTCAGCAGCAACCAACTGGAAATGCGGATGCCTTTTATTAGCCGCCCTTGTATTTAGCTTGGCTCGGAAAAGCGTGCTGCTCCACTGGTGGGTCCTGCAGCGTATGGAAGAGCAGTTATTAGTGCAGCTAATTACAAACAACGTGGCTACTTAGAGGGCTAAAAATAGTGTGGTGTATTAATAGATGGAGTGAAAACTGGGACACGGAAGATGACGATTCTGATCTCGAGCGCGGCAGCATCCTACACAGTCTCGGGTAATTCTCTTCATCTGTGTATTTTGTTTTCACAGTTTACAAAGCAGGCAGAAGAATCTCTTCTCAGAAAGGCTGAGAGGCTGAATGCCTCAGTGCCCAGGAGCACTGAGAAGTCCTCTCTTGTATCTCCACACAAGTGGAAAACATTCCTGTGTCAGCCGAACTGGCTCCGTGACAATAATTTCACACCATTTATGTGGCAACTCGGGTGACGGTTCCCAGAAAGCTGTAACATTTACCTTAAATACCTGAGTTCACTAGTCACTGATCAAAGGAATGCAGCCTTTGGAAATGGTTTCCAGTTGACCTGGAGCTGTTGGAGCAGAGAGACAAGTGAAGCCCTCAGTGCCCGCCCCTGATCTGCAGACAGGAAGACCACGGCAAAGGGGGAAGTGTCTGACTCACTTAATCCATGCAAACTTTAACCAATTTAAAAATCTTATGATTTGCACCTAGCTAATGACCAGAGACACAAAGACTTGTAATGACATCACAAACCCCTCTGCCTCCCCACTGGACAAGCACAGTCTCGGCCCAGCACCAGAGAGCACACACATGAGAAATCAAGCTCTTCCCTCCCCCAGTCTGCAACCTCTCAGTCAATCTAATAACAGAGGCAAACAAGCCCGTGACTACCCTTCCAGGCTGGGCAAATACCACAGCTGTGCTGGAGGACATCTCCTCAACAGGAGACCACACCAGCCACCAGAAGGAAAGGACATGAGGAGCCACAGTTTGTGTCCCAAATCCTGTGTCCCAGAGAAGCTCCAGGGCCGAACCTGGCCAGCCTTGCAGGCACACACATGCTGCCACCTCCCCAGCTTTCTCTGAAACTGCACAGTGCTGCTGGCTACATGCAGGGTAGCTTGATGTGTGCATCTCCTGGTCTATCCATGCAAAGTTGCACTTGTGTGGATCAATGCACTGCACCAGGATGCCAAATAACCCCTCTACATCTCTCCCTCTGGTAGAGCTGTTTCTGTGAAGATTAAAAACAAAAGGTCTTTAATAATCATGCAACTGCTGCGTTACAGGAGATCTGTGTGACTCCTAATAACTATAATGCAACACAGTGAGTAAGAAAAGGGAGTGGAAAATTAATGTGCCCAGCATTTGCAGAGGGATTCATCTATTTATTTAAAACAGAGGGCATGCGTCTGAAATGAGACAAGGCAATCCCACGGTCGGTGACAGTCCTGCCTTTGCACTGATGTAGAAGAGATAAGATTCTGCCCTTGAGTGTTTTGTTACCTTCTGCTCAAGAGTTCAAGATGATAAAAAAAACCCAACAAAACCCTGCAAGAAAACATAAAAGCCACAAACCATACCAGTTTCAATACAAACAAACAGGAATGTTTTCTTTAGCCTTTTCTACCATGGAAGGAGTGAGATAAGTGGACCTTTCATATGAGTGTTGTGAAAACAGCTGCAGGAAGATAACAAAAATTGAAATATATGTCAGATGCAACTGTCAGCTATCAGCATCCCAGGCTGCAACTGTTCCCACGCTTAATCTCCAAGACGAGCAAACAAAAATATCTAACAGGGCTTCCAAAAATCAGCACCTCTCAGCTGCACAACTGGCTTTCTAACCAGGAGGGGTGGTGGCACCCCCTTAAGTGAAGTTTGAGTCCCAGGGGCAGGGTGCCAAGCAGGAAGAGGAAGGATGAAGAGGGGAAGGAAGAGGCACAGGAAGGAGGAGCAGTCTCCTTCCTCCTCCATGGTTCCCTTCCTCCTTGCTCCCATGGTACCAAATTTCTCAGACTTCTGCCACCTATCATGTTTTCTAGTGGACATAAATTCCTTTACCACCCTCAGGAGCAGAAGCTCAGTTAAACCTAAAGATGCTTCAAGAGCCAAGCATGGTGCAAGGCAGCCCAAGTTCCCCACTGAACTCCAGCAGCCTCAGGAGAAGACCTAGCCCAAGGCTGAGGTGCTGGAACTTCAGCAGGGCTTCAAGCTCCAGGTGTACCATGCAGAAATCCTCCTTGGGTTTGGGTGAGGTGTTTGATCTCCCACAGAACTCCACAGCAGAAGGGGGGATGACCCACTCTTCTGCATTTTGCTCCTCACTTAGCTGAGGAACTCAGCTGCAGGGCTGCTGAAGCCCAGGACCTGGGCAGACACAGGAGGACTGCCCAGCACTGCAGGTCTGGGCTGCTGATGGGTGCTCAGGGGTGGAACTCCACAAACCACCAGTGGGAACACGAAAAGAAAGCAGCACCAAGTTACGACCGTGGGAAAAAAGAAGGGACATCCTTCTTCTTTTTCAAGCATGCTTCCTTTTCTTCTAACCTATGACTTAATTTTTTCTAAAATATCCCTTTATGTTGGGATAAAGCAATTTGTGAAGATGGAGGTGTTCTCTAAAGCCAATATCCACTGCACCTGTGAAAGACCAAAGGATTTTTATCCTAAGTAAGGATATTTACTTAGAGATAGAATAGGATGTTTCAAACTGAAAAAAATATATAAACTGTCAAAAAAGTGGGGTTTTTTTCTTTTTTTAAAATAATCACCTAAATCATATGCAAAGTGAAATTAAATAAGGAAAAGGGAAGCTTCAGCCGGACATTGGGAAGTATTTAACAACTTCATGCATCTTCCTGTTGGGAAAAGCTTCCCATGAGGAGGTCAGCAGCGGGGGAGTGAAGTCACCACCGGCTTCCGAGCCCAGGGCTGCGCTGCCTAATCCAGCGCTGGCAGATCCTGAGCGAGGGATGAGGGGTCCTGCCCAGCTCCCCTGGCCAGGACGAGCCCGGCTGACTTCATCGGAAGCGAATCCCCCCTTCCCCTGCTCCCCCTCTGGCCCCCCATTCATGCTGGAAAGGAGCCTGGCAAACCCTGGGGGGATTACAAGGCAAGGGAAGCAGGAGGTTAAAACGCTCTGAGGCCCCTTTCAGTCTAAAAGACAAAGTAATCGCGAAGCTAAAACAGATGCTTTGCTGAAAATAAAGAGTGGTTTACACAATTCTCAAAGAGAAGCCAAAAAATGAAAATACTGTACAGTCCCAGGAAACTGAGAGCATCCTGTTCTTATAAATAGCTACAATACTTGCATCTACAATAACATTATTGCAGTATTTTGAAATGATGCAAAAAAATTACGTGCTGTGTGAAGGATAAATTTGAGGAGGATAAAAAAGGAGACAATGCTACTAAATAAGATGAAATGAAAGTCCCAAGTTTAAAAACATATATATTTACAGTTTACTTCCATGAATGACCCAAGGAGGACTGAAAAGACCAGCCACCCAGGAACAGGGACAAGCAATTACCCATTTAAATGAGCTCTCCACAAACAGAGCAAGAGATGCCAACACAAAGCCATGGAGAGATTAACTCAGCAAATGCCACTTTTAAATGTAATTACTTCTGACTCCTGTCCCATTTGATAGGCTGACCTGTTTCCCTGGAGAATCAGAGAGGATATTCTGAGAGAATATTTCTGTAGGTTCACTGATGTTTGTCCAGGGCCTTTTATGGTGCTTTGATCCAGCTCACCTGTGCAGATGAAGGGATGCTACACTCAGGCTCTGGGCTCAGCCATTCCTCTGCCTTTCTGCTGAACCTGTCACCTCTGAATTGCAGCAGTTGCCAGCAGTTTCTTGGCATGAGCATGTCTCTGCTGCTGAATGGACTGAAAATGTCATGTTTCTTCCCTCTCAATTAATGCAAACGGATCAACTGAAATAGGAGATCACAGCTTGCAGGATTTCAAGAATCACAAAATGGTTTGGGAAGGAAGGGACCTTCAAAGATCATCTAGTTCCAATTCCCCTTGTCATGGGCAGGGACACCTTCCACTAGACCAGGTTGCTCAAAGCCCCATCCAACCTGGCCTTGAACACTTCCAGGGGTAGGGCATCAACAACTTCTCTGGGCAACCTGTGCCAGTGCCTCACCACCCTCACAGTAAAAAGTTTCTTCCTTATGTCCAACCTAAACCTGCCATCTTTCAGTCTGAAGCCATTTCCCCTTGTCAATCTCTGGAGCTCCAGGTGAACAGCAAGCCTGCCAAATGAGGGAGCAACACAACCAGCAAGATTTGGCTCTACTTCATATTGCTTTCTAGAGAGTCTGAAACACCCATGCAACTGTCCTGGGACCTGCCAGTGAAACTGTGCTGCAGTTGCTCTGCCACTCTTCACACCAGACCCTGCCTCATGGGTTTGACATTCACTGGCTACTTAGATAGGCTGAATTCAAGGGTCTTGAACTTGGGCACTTCAGGTTATCTCTCAGCCCAGTGCCAGCGCAGCTTTTCACAGACTTCCATTCTGTGTCAACAGGTGATTTTTCATCCCCAGATTAGTACTAAAGTGACAAGTCCTTTGTTTAGTTCTTATGTGACCAGAATACTCACAGCTCAACTATAGGCAAAAACTATTACCTGGCAAAAAGAGATGCTGACTTTTCATATATAGGATAATTGCAAACAGCAGAGAAGAGGGGGAAAATAGAAGAGAAAGAAAAGGGAGAAGAAATGAAAAAAAAGAGCAGAAAAAGGAAAATAAGGAAGGGGGGAAGGAGACATGGAAAAAGGGATGGAAAGAACAAAATGACTGTGTGGGGTGACTGTAGTAGGGTTCAGGCACTAATCCAGCACTTGCTCACCTGGCATACTGCCCATGGAGAACAGGCACTGCATTAGGTACCAGGTCTCCTGCACACTGCTGGCCCCAGGCTTTAATCTTCCTCCTGCACAGACGGCCTCATGATCACGTTTCGAGCCTTATAAATTATTTACATCAGATATGAGGAAGCAGAGACATTAGAGATGGAAAAGATGCACCAGCCCATCCCCTGGGGAAGAGAGCTGGATCCTTTCCTGTGTCACACAAGCAAAGCAGTGATGCTGTGTCTCACCTTGGGAAGGTGTTTTGCTGCTCCATGCCCTCACCAGGCTGAATTTCTTCATGAAGTCTTTGCATAAATTGCATTTATTTTGGCCTCTAATCCCTTCCTTCTGGCATTACCACCTGCCTGCATCCTCTGCAGCCCTCTGGCACAGCACAGCATCACTAAGACACTTCCTTCTTGAAAGTTTTCCAAAGACATGAAACATTCTGCAAAGCCCAGTGAAAGATACCTTAAAGAATAACCCAGCAATTGAGTACTTAAAAAAAAAAAAAAAAATCAGACTAATTTTGAAAATGGAGGACTTTCAGCTACAACTCTCTTCTTCCTGCCTTCACTCCCAGAGTGGGAGGGCAGTTGCTAGCTAGGGATGTGGTCAGCAGGAAAATATTTCCTGAGCTATGGACTGACTGCTTTGTAAAGTTACTCCTGCAGCACCAAATAAAGGACTCCAGAGCAGCTTCATCCTTCCTCCCATGATGCTCAACCAGTTGGAGTTTGTGGGATGGGGCAGCACCCATCCTTCTGAATGCTTGGCGAAGTCCAAAACACAAAGCACAAAAGAAAGCACAAAATAACTCAGTCCCCATCCCCAGCAGCACATTTTAAGAGTTAACTCCCTCCTGACAACCGAGATAGAGTACATAAAGCGTGTCATGCTTTGAACTCCACAGTAATTCACCTCCTTGCCAGGATTAAAACATTCCTTCTGTTGGCTCCAAGAGCTGCCAACACTTCCTTCACTTACAGAGCTCCATGCAGATGAAAGACTCCTGCTGAGAGTCGTCAAGATTTACTGCAGTTTTGGTTCAGATCAGGAAGGCACTTCCACGTGCTCTTCAATACTGCCGAAGTCAAGGGCACCCGGCTGCACGCTCCTATACTCCAAAGTAATCAAGAGGAACCCCTTTTTTTTCACTGGAATAAAAAGGCATGGAGAATCTTAATTGAAGCTAGATGGAAATTACCTAAATGAGATGCTTGTTACTGTAACAAATCAGATGGGAAGATAATCAAGTACAAGGCATGAGGACAGAAACTGAATGGGGAAAAGCTGGCACTGAGGGTTTGCTTGAGCAAGCACAGGGTGCAGGACACAGGGCTTGCCCACAGCACCTCTGAAAACAGGCTCTGTGTTTTCAAGACACTGAAGACAAAAAGGAGAGGTTCCCAGGTAATTTTTACTGAAGATTCCCCTTCTAAAAGATGTATTCTGGCTTGCTTAAAATGGTAGGGACCAACCCAGTCTGCTTTTCCCCCACATTAATGCATTTCTGCTGGCCTTTAGGCTTGCACAAGCCTATGCTGGTACTGGGAAGCCCTGAGCATGGAGAAATTTTGGAGGCCTTTTTATACTCCAGACCTCACACCTGGCTGACAGCATCTGTGGTAAACAGATTTATGGACACGAGTATTTGGGAATATTTGGTAGTTCAGCCTGTTCAGTCCCCATTCCTGTACTCCCAGAGCTACACATGGGACATGTGCCAGCCACCATCAACTGCAGCCCTGACAAGGGGGCTGTGGCTGCCCCACAGGCCTCTGCCACTACATCAGCCATGGATGCACCAGAGCAGGACCAAAACTGGGCACTGACAATGTTCCAGCCACATGTTAGAGCCACTTCAACCTTCCTATTTTGAGTGTGTCAGCCTAACCCAGATAAATGGTTTCTACCAAGAGCGCTGCGGGTTCCAGGTTGACTGTGCCTTAGTGGCTTCCAGAAAAAAAATTACCTCAGCTGACAAATAAAATGACAGGTTTTGCTTTTTTTTTTCCAACTGTAAAATCAGTCTGGGAACTGAAGGCAAAGATGTGAGCTCTCCTTGCCACCTCAAGCACTGCCATCCAGCATGTAATCTCAACAAGCCTGCAGTGTGCATGGAATTGGGCATGCTGGGTGTGTGGGGCACACGCCACGATGCCATGGCTGCATGGGCTGCATGTCGTAGGTGTGCAGGACACTCGGTGTGAGTGTGTGGGGTGCATGCTGTGCACATAGAGGGTGCACATCTTGGGCATCTGGGGTGCACCCTGTGGGTGTGTGAGGTGCATGCTGTGGGTACGCTGCCAGAGCCCAGCTCACCGAGGTTACCTGCAACAATTCGGAAGTCACAGCCAGACACGATGTTTGAGACAATGCACAGAGTGTGAAGTTGGCAGTTGGAGGGAAACCCCTCTCCTCTTTCTTTTAACAAAAAAAACCATGGTCCTGAAATTGCATTAAAAGCAGGCAGCCAGCGGGACAGGCCAGGCTGACAATGGGAGTCACCAGCTGGCCACCTCAGATGGTCACTAGCCCTAAACACAGCATTTCCTCATAACCTCCCAATCCCCCGCTGAGGCAAACCACCTATTCCCACAGGACAGGACAGCACTGCAGCCAAGGCAAACAGGCAACAAACAACCACCTCAGCAGGAGCCAGGTAATGGGGAAAAGCATGACTGTGGTGCGATGGCATGCGGACACTGCTGGGGAGCGAAGCCCAAGGGCCAGCTGGTCATCCACTGCCCTGGAGACCTCCAGCCCAGCATGACCTCAGGGCACTGGTTGCTCAACAGTTGGTGCAGGGCCAGAAGCTGATGGGCAGGCCTGAGGTTGCTCTGTTGAGGTCACCAATGAGGTCAGGGTGACTCAGCATGATTCAGCAGCAAAATGGTAAAGAGAAAAGGTCTGCAGGAAGGAGGACCCAGCCCACATGTGGCAGCACCTGCAAGTGCCTGGGACTCCTGTACTGCAAGCTGTGATGGGTGCTGGGCTGCACCATCAGAATGCTGGAGGAAGGACATAGAAAAATCTGAAAATCAGGCTGTGGATGCTGTTTCAAGAGGAAGAAGATGGCTGCACGTCCCCAGAGGTACCATCCATGAGAAGAGTGGCACTGTCCTGCTCTCTGACCCCTGCCACCCTACCTTGGAGATGGGGCAGCCTGGGGATTCTGCACCCATCAGCCCCAGCATTTCCTGCAGGCTGATGAAGATGAGGGCTGCTGCAGATGGCAGAGAAGCCTCCCCAAGGAGTCACTCAGAGCACTGGCCCACTGCCACACCACAGAGGGCTGTTATCTCTGGGCATCTCATGGGGCACTGCAGAAGGCAGTGCTGGCGATTTGGCTCTGAAATAAAGTGGTCTTCCCTGGGCAGCGCCACTCAAAGATGTGTCCCATGCTTCCAAGAGCACGCCAGAGTTGAGGCAGGAAGGGTGCATATAGTAGGACCTTCAGCCACAATGTCCTCACCGTACTGGGCAGTTACCACTCTTACACTGCCCTACAGAACGGCTTCTGCTGCACACCTGGGACCTGACCTCCTGTTGTGCATTACATGGCTGCCACAGGCCAGCTTGAAGATACTTTTAATTAAAGGGGAAGTGAAGTACCTTGCCATGGTCACAGATAGACTGAAAAACTCATTTGAGACCATTTAGCAGAAGAAATCGATGCTGCACATTAAATCTCTCTCCATCAAAGACGGCGCTTTACCAGATTTATTTTGATCTGAGAAGATGACTCTGCCCTTAGCACAGCACTACAAGAGTATGGTCCTGTGGAAGACACCCTCCTGCAAGGTAAAAACATGCTAATTCAGATATGCCTTTCCCAGGAAGCTCTTACGGAAAGTTTGACCATGCTTGGGTGGCTGGGTGGGTGGGTGGCTAGTCTTGCTTCCTGCCCAGAAGGGTTCCTAGGAACAAACTTGCCTTTGTGGACAGTGCTCAGGGGAAAGGACAGCTCACCAAGTCCACTGGAGAGTCCCTCCACTCTTCATCAAGAGCTTCGCCAGACACACTGTAGAAGCTGAACATCTCAGACTGTCAGTTCTGCTCTAAGAGGCAAAGAGAAAGCAAAAAGAAGGTGCTTGGTGGGAAGAAGCTTCTCTGTCTCTCTCCTACCTGATAAACACCCAGACAAGCCCTTGACTCGCCAGCGGCTACCAGGTAACCTCCAAAGACAGAAATGGAAAGAGAGGAAGGATGGGGAGATGCAAGCTCTAAGTCTGGAGAAAAGCTATTGTTGTCAGAAGAAGGGGGTGGCTTTTCACAGCACAGAACTGGAAGAAAAGCCTTGGTGCAGTGGGAGAAAAGGGTCCCTGGACGTGAAGCCTGAAGTTATCAGCTGTGCATCCAAGGACTTCCCAGTGAAGATGCATTTGCACAGCTCCAAGATGCCCTGTTTTAGTTACATGAACAGTCTCGCTTCCCCTCCTCAATCCCTCATCCTCCCAGGCACACGGACAATCCTCAGAGCTTCGATCTGCAACAAAACCTTGACACAAGCGCCTCTGACCTACAGACACAAATCCATTTATTGCTGGGCTGGGAGGCTGGACAAAGAGTCTCAGAGCTGGGTGCCAGGGCCTCTCTGATTCAGCAAAGCCCTTGATAAGAAATGTCATCCTCCATTCAGTAATTTTAGCCCATGAGATAAGAATCTCTATCAGCCTCAAACATATGGCTGGCTGCAGAGCACGCAGCAAAATGAGACGGGTAATTTATTTGCTTGTGCTAAGAGCACTCCCAGACCCAGAAAAGCTGATGCAATGAAATAGTAAGTGCCAAATTACACTCTATTCTTCTTTGGGGACCTGGAAGAGGCTCCTGTGAGATACAAGGGGTTGTATCTCTCTCCTTTAAGTATCAAGACACCAAGGAGACAAGAGTCCTACATGACTAATTGAAGACTGAGCTGCACGGGATTTTCTAAGGTCTGTTCTCCTTAAATCCTGCTTGATACATGGGAATTCACACCCACAGATATGACTGGTGCTCTGTATGAAGTGCCAGTAGATGCTTTTCAGGAGAAGAAGCAGAGGGGTTAAAGGGCAGAATGACATAGGATTGAGGGTGATCTCCAATCTCCTGGTCACTAGAGCAGGACCATCAGCCCACCGGGTGCTGTGATGTCCCCCAGAGAGTCCAACTTAGCATCTCTGATTTAGGTGACCTTGGCTAATCCATACAAACACGATAGTGGGCCAGACACTGCATGGCTTGGGTTGCTCAGAGTAATGAACTCTGTAACCTGAGCTCGACAGGAGCATCTGATCCATGGGGACAAAGGGACATAAAGAATACTCCCAAGAAACACTTAGCACATTTAACCACTGGATCCTGCAAGGATCTGCTGAGGAAGGCTCATTCCTAGAGCACTCTTTCTTATACTCTTTCCTCTTTTAGCTATCATCAAGGGAAATATCAAACTGGTCTCGCTCTGTGCAGCCACTTCTACCCCCTTTCACCTTCAACAGTGCAGCTGCTGTTCAATGTGTATCACACATCTTCTCACCATCACCTATACATGGGGCAATTTCACTCTCAAATGCAAGATTAACATCTAAACATCCACTCTGAAACAGAAACTTAGGCTTAACGTACAAATACTTAAATTTGGTTCTTCCAAGGAACTGGGTCAGACACAGACTTTGAAACAGTCCTTCCTCTCTCTGATTCAAATCTGCCTTAGAAATGTAGCAGCTACACACTTAGTCATAGATAGTCTCTTCACTGATGTGAAATCATTGTTGCTTCCCAGACAGCGGTATCTTCCCATCACCATATCTACCCCTGTCACTGGCATTCTCACTGGAAAAATCAGCAGTTAAACCAACAACTGAATGAGTCACAGAGGTTAAAAACTTCTAATACAAAGTGATGGTCCTTCCAGCTCAGTGCTGAGACACGACGGTGAAGGACAGCCAGGAAATCTCTGATCTGAAGAAAAAGAGGGGATTTTCATCTCAGTGGAATTCAATTCAGCATTTTTCATCATTGCCAAATTTATTAGGGAATATTGTCATGGCAGTATAGGTCCCCATGCACACACACTGGCATGGCCTTCATGGCAACATCACATATACCAGCCTCAGAGAAAGAGTCTGGTGAACCTTTTCCACCCTCACCACCACACAGCCTTCACATGACCCACAGAGTGCATGAAGTGCAGCAGAGGAAAGCCACATGTCCCTTCTGCCCATGGAGTTGTATCACTAGAACAGATCAAGCCTGACACCCCTCTGTCATCCTGGCTGGTCTTCTCCTCCAAGGAAAGCTTCCAGCACTCAGAGCCCAAGGCCCAACATGGGAAGAGCCATACATGTTTACAAAAAACATTCGCAGCAGGAAAGTAGCTAAAAAATAAATCAAGCTTCAACTTTTTTTTCCCCAACTGTTTTTCAATTCTCCAAAGGCAGTAAATTGAAAACAGGTAACTTTCCTCTGTTTCCTGCCTTTCTCCTCTTGTGGCTTTGGACAAAGCAATGTGATAAGCCCACACATTTCAGCTCTCTCTATATCTCATCAGTTTGGAAAACACATCACTGCCATGCTCTGGAGCTGCAAACAATACAGAGCAAACAGTGCGAGGCACTTGTCTTCCTCAGTGACAACAACAGAGCAGCAAGTTTCTCAGGCAGTAAGTAAAGGCACAAGCATCCCCCAGAAACAACACATTTAATGTGTGGGTGTGGGTGTGTGTGAGCAGAGATGCTTGAAAAACTAAGTCTTAGATATGTGGACAATTAAGGCAGTAGAGATTTCCTGATGATTTTTACATGAAGCCTGCTCAAGGCATGGGTGACACAGGAAGTGGCCTGGGGAACAGGAGAGAGACTGGGGGCAGTAGGAGAAACTACTCAATGCATGGACTCATTACTTATCTCACTTCTTGTCTGATGGATATTTGAGTGAGGTAAGAAGGAAAGAAAATGCTTTGGGTTTGGGGTTTTTTTTTTTACCTTGTTACAAAGGTTCAGTCCCACTCTGCAGGTCAGGAAGCTGGCTTGTAGCATGACCTCTTCTCCTTCTTCCTGTGTCTTCCCCTGGGCACCCTCTTCCCAGGCAAAATCTGTCTCTAAACCAAGATCTATATGCCAGGCTTTTCTCCTTTTGACCATTCCTCCCAAGAGCAACACAGCATTGATTTTCATTACTTGTGCAAAGCAGCCAACACTGCTCTTTCTCCTTGTGTGACACCGGAGATACAAACTTAAGCTCCACTGTGTCTCCAAAGTCTAGGGGGAGGGTTGCCTGGCAAGTTCAGAAAGTCTTCTGAAATACTGTAATCCAAGCCAAATCGCAGCTCATCCAGCTTCATCATCCAAACAGTGCATACACCTATAGAGAAAACACAGTTTTAATATCTGTATCAGGACAGATTGACAAACCTTCAGGTTTCATACATGATTTCTATTAGTGTCAAGAGAGTGATGTCTGGTTCACCCTTCAAGGGACACTCTGACCTTGCAGTACTGACAAAAGAACATCTTGTTGTTGCTTCAAGGTTCAGCCAACAGAAGATACTACTTGAACAGATGAACAAGAGATGTCTAAGACAGCTGAAAAATCCAGTTCTATAATCCTTGTGGGATTTAAAGATCTTGGTGGTTTTTTTCTACCGTTCTGAATAAGTGGGAAGAAATATACAAATCTTGAAATTTTGAAGGTTGCTACATTGAAACTCATTTTGACTTGAAGCACTTTGTTTCAACAGTCGGAAAATTTCCCTTTGGAGTCATAAACTTTTACACTGTGTATTATAACTTCCATTAGAAACAAAGACTCCTTTCAAATACAAACCAAAATGCAGACAGAGTCAGAAAGTTTAGATGTACTGTCAGCGGCCAACCCTCTCCAAATTTTTACTATACTTTTCCCAAAAAGGAGGATTTACTGAAGCTGACTGTCTCCTGAGGGTGCATTCAACTGCAACACGGCACCAGATTAGTGACAAAGTCACAGTCAGCTCAAATGCTGACAAAGGGAACATTCAGCTACTTTAATCAAATTAAGTGGATTTTAATACACAATACAATGTAGTTAGCTTTACATGTAAATTCTACCCTAAGACAATTCCAGTGTTTAACTACAGACTCTCACAGACTAGAAAATGACTACACTGTGTGTTGATTAACACCAATGCAGACATTGCTCTGCTGGGTATACATACTGCTCCCATGGGGAGGCAGGAACAGCTCCAAAAATTATATATACATTAAATTCTAAGTTTTACCAAAAATAGCATTTTTTGTTTGTGTGCACAGACAGAAACAGAAACACAGCTTTTATGTACTTTATCTAAACTAAAGACTTTAATCATGTCCGGGAGCTCCTCCAGTGGACACCGGCCAGACAGAAACAACCCAACATGATAGTCCTGAGAAAGAAAGAAGCTGCCTTCATCTTTGTTCAGGGGACATTTGAAAGAGATGGAGAATCAACACAATGGAGATGTCTACAAGGGTGGGAGGAGCTGCAGAAGAGGAGGCCGGCAGCCCCATCCCCTTAGGAACGACCTGCAAACTCCAACCCAGAAACTGAGAAGGACTGCCAGGGCAGGTGACATAGAAACTAACCCAGGTTTAGGAGGCAGCTTGGAGTAACTTGCAGTTTAGCCGCATAAAAGAAGAGCTCTCTTATATCATTGGATGTTTGGTCCTACCATATTTAATATTCCTAGTTACAGAGACCCACAGTGAAGTGGGGCCCCTGCCCATGGCAGGGGGGCTGGAATAGATATCTCTGCAGTCCCTTCCAGCCCAGGCTGTTCTATGATATGATTCAATGAGAAGCAGGAGGGCTGGTCTACGCTGCTGAAGAAAGCCCTTCCCTGAGTGCAGGATGTGGCGCAGGAGGTACAGAGTCACTGATGCTCAAACACACCTTTGCTAGGGAAGTCAAGCAGCGTGGTTCATTGCCAGAAGAAACAAGATCATAGCTGGGGTGGTGGAAGGAAATGGCTCTGGCACTCCCTGGGAGCATGGGAGGTACAGCTAAGAAGATGGGAACTGGAACAGGCCCCAAGCCATGAGGCTGGCAATGCCATCCACAGCTCCAGAAATGGGTCTCTCTGACCATCTCTTGCTGCTTTCTGTGTTCACGTGACAAACATTTACAAGCCACGATGTCTCTCCTGCTTCAAGACCTGCAGTGCTGTTTCAGGGACTTTACTCTCTGAAGGACCACACAGACAAACTGAGGTGCTGCAGGCTCCTCTGGGACTGTACAATGTCCATCTCCATCCTGTGAATCTCCGGGCTGGGCTGCTCCCTGTCACATCACCAAGAGCACTTGACAGCCCATCCTTGGCCAGCTCATGGTGCTGTGTCAAGCGTTAGAGAGACAGGAATAGGATGAGATCCACACCTTTGGGCCATTCATCTCACAGGTACCTACCACACCATCATCTCCTCCTCACAGAAGGTCTTTGCCCCACCCCAACCACATGCTTCCACCTTCTTCCCCCATTTTAACCTGCACAACCACCAATGTCACCTCACCACCCCTGGAGGGAGGTGACACACTAGCCCTCCTACAGGGTGATGAGATCTTTTCTTCTTCAAAGACCTTGTGGCTGCCAACACCTTTCAAGACCAGGCATCCACGTCAGTACTTTGCAGTGAGCACCACAAACTGGTCTGCTCTGAAGACACGCTCGCTCTGATCCTGAACATCAGCCACCAGCAGAAGTCATTGAGGAGGGAGGAGGAAGAGCAGTGTGGTGTAAGGAGCTGCAGTGCACACCAGATCTGAGCCCATACTGGAAGGGCTGTGACCGAGGGCTTGCAATGTGCAGCCTAGAAAGATTCTGTATGGCTCAGGGCACTGGGAATTACGGAATGTTATCCTCAGGCTGCTGGCAATAATCCCTTGGGCAGGGCACAACGCTGACACAGTGACATTAAAGCACAGTTCCCAGTAGCATCCCGGCTGCCCAAAGCCCTGGCATGAGGCAGCTGAGCTGTCCCAAAGCTGACCCTTCCTAGAGGAACACCGCATGCTGACAATCCTGGCACAGGGATTAGCAAGGCAGTGTTGAAGTGCTAAACAGATACAACCGGGGAGAGAAACAGCTTCCCACTAATGAGGAGACAGGCAGGAGTATTTTTTCACACATCAGTCGCTGCACAAAGAGAGCTTGCCCTGCTCTCAGCTGAAGTCAGTGTTCAGACAGACAAATGTCTTGCCCACATGGCTGAGTTGCAACAGCACAGGTACACAGTGACCTGTAACCAGGCAAACCTGGGGCACAGTACTTACAATTACATGCAAGACTACTTCCAAACACCCTACCCGAATGGTAAAAGCAAGAATAATTTGGGTTACGGTCTGGATTGCCTTCCTTTCCCACGCTTCCTTGGCAGCTGGTTGTCCCTGCTTCTGGTGCTAAACTTTCCCCTCCTCCATTTCTGCATTACTCATAAATTAGCATCACACACAGCAGCAGGCAGTAAAACACACCAGCAGCACTGCTGAAGGCATTGACTTCAACAGTGGCTTAAGCAGATGTGCTAAGGAAACATCTGGATGTGATTACCAAAAAGCTTTCTAGGTTCCCCATCAGATCAACACCTCTCTTTCCTCTGAACCATTATACATAAGAAACAACATAGAACCAATAATAAAAACATCTCAATTGGAAATACAGTCAGGTCTCTGTGTCTAACATCTAGAAATTCACCAGCACTGACCCAAACCCGCAGTGGAGGCAGCCAGTCCGTGACCCCCAGGCAAGAAGCTTGGTGCTACACTCTGTAGCCAGCAACGACAGGTTTGGCTGGCACAGGGCTTGCAGGTTAACCATCTGCATGGTTAATCTCCGTGGGAGAAAACAATCCACTAAGAGCTGAAGAGGTCAAAAAAGCCTGCATGAACTTTGAAACCAGTGGCATGCATCTGTCCTGTCCCACCACGCACTGGAGATACATCTCAGTGTTATTTCCCTCTTGTGAACTACTTTCCTTCCCCCAGCTCTGTAAAACACATTCCTAGCAGCTCTCGGCTGTGGAAAGATTTTTGACGTGTGCCTGATACAGTGAGAAAGGTTGGACTAAAACTCCTTTCAGAATACAAACCAAGAAAAAAAAAATACATCAAAAAGATTAAAGAGACGCTTGGCATATTAAAGAAATGGGTGCGTGGAAACTTTTTAAACATATGAGATCTACAGGACTGGCTGGGGTAAGAAGCATAATTAGCCCAATGTGAGCTCGCAAGGCAGGTCCATGGTGCCTGGCTCCACAGACGAGGGATGTCACGTACCAGCAGAGAGGCCCTGTTATCTTCGGGCCTTGGGAAGCTGATGGGAGTGTGAGGTTTAATACTTGTACCCACACTTCAAGAATACTGCTGGAAAAACTGGAGAGAGTTCAGAGGACAACCACAAGAACAAACCCAGACTTGTAGCAAGGAGCTCAAGGAAGTCAATCAAAGAGAAAGTTAAAAGGCACCTCACAGCCTGTAGGTACCTGTCAGAAGAGTGCTCTCAGCCTGCCAGACAAAGGCACAACGAGACCAAAGGTTGAAAGTTGAAGCTCAACAGAAAACAAACCAGAAACAACAATAACATTTGTCAACACTGCAGGTAATTAACAGAGAGAAAAGTCCTCCAATTGGTATGGCCACGGATTCAGCACTAGCAATTTGTAAAATAAGATGGGATTCTTCCACCTTGCTTCTCTTGCTCCCCCAAAAATATATGCTTGGTTCCATTCACAACTGCTGACTGCAGAGTGGAAATTAATTCAAGGAATCTCTGTTATACAGCAGGTCAGACTAAACAAGCACCACACCTGTGGCACAAAAATCAAGGAGCTGGTATTACTCCCTAGGAATCCTGGAGACTGCAGTCAAAATCTAGCCCCCTCCAGCCCTCAACCTGCACTTGGTAGCTGGAAAATACAGGGGGAAAACCAGGGATGGGGATGAACTTTTGAGGCTGCAAAGCATGGCAATCACTCTCTAAGACTTTGAGGACCATTGGGTCACCCAGTCTGAATCTTGCACAAGGGAGGTCACAAGTTTCTTACCTTTGATTTGGGCAGTACTAGGAGAGTTTGCCTAAGCCCCACCTTCCAGGGAGGCATGCAGGCTCCATGCAAAGAGCTCAAGATATGGAGATGGTAAGTCACCCTTTTGATGGCTGGCTCAAATACTTAAAAGCCTTTGGTATTTAAAAAAGGCACTTTAACTCTGATTTATCTGCACTGCATTTGTGGCCAGGGATGCCTGTGATATTGCTGCTGGCTGCAGGAGGTACTTTGCCTGATTTCCTCAGCTGTTCACAAAATCCATCTCCGGGAGAAACCCTGGGGCCTCTCTGCTCTTCCCCTGCAGACAGCATGTCTTCTGCCTCCACCCTTTTCTCTGTATTTATAATCGCCGAAGGAGCAGAGGAGCTTTCAAAGGATTTAGCACAAGTGCCTGGCAGGGAATTGCTTCTGCGGGTGGCTGGTAAGCAGGAGAGGGGAGGAAAGGAAAGGCAGAGCAAACACTTTCATCCCATTGTTTCCATTCCAAGGTGAATCCGCACATTTCTCCACACCCATTTCCCCCTGCCCCACAAACATCTCCTGCTCTCTACCAGCTTTTCCATATATTCACACATATAAGGCTGCCCTTCCCCAAATCTCCTCCTCAGATGCCTCACAACCACAAACTCCTGTGACCCTGTGCCACTCTCCCACAGTCTCGTTAACAATAATTATTACCCAAGTTACTAAACCTGCTCCTGAGTGCTCACCTCTCAAAGGACAATTCTAACCTGGCTGGCTAAGCAGCACTCACCACCAAGCAGGGAAACCTGGGCTAAAGGTGCTCCCCCCAAATACTTCCGATAGAAACAGGGATCACATTCCACTATCCTGAGCTGCATCTGCAGAGAGCTCCTCCTGCCTACCCCTGCTGCTGTCTGCAGCACCTTCATCCCACTTGCAAGGGCACAAGTTTCAAGAGCCTTGTACTGAAGCTTCAGCACTTCCACAGACTCTTTGGTATTCAAAAGGTTTATTTTAAAATTGGGTTTGTTTATCTCTAAGCACAGATTCATTTCCAATTTATGTCAGCAAAATAAAAAACAAAATGCAAAACAGAAATGAAAAAAGAGCTCGCCTGACTTGGAAGCCTAAAAATAGACCTGTGTATTGCAAATAGTGAACTGTCAGGTAAAGGCTGTGGATTGAAGGTTCAAATGAATAATGTGTTTGTTTTTCCTGCTTCAATACTTTCCTGCTGTTATCACTGTACAAATAAGTCAGCACACGCTAATTACTCTGATGGCAATTTCCTGGGAACTGGTACTTAAGTGTCAGGCCAAATTTATTGCCGAGCGTCACAGACTAGTCCTCCCTCTGCACTCCCAAACAAACAAACAAGCCCAGCTGCCAAATCCTACTGTCCTTTATCACTGCAGACCTGCCGCTGCCAGCATGGTCCCACTCCTGACCCCAACATCTGCCCTGAGGAACATGTGTTTCCCGACAAGCCTGGTTAAAGCTAAGATGCTAACATAGAAAATGGATCTGGCGATGCCAGAACTTGGACTTGTCTCCTTCAAGGCGTTCAATATATGTACAAATTGTGGATCCCAAGCAGTATTTGTGCAGTAAAAGGGGTTTAATCTTGGCAGCTGAGAGTACAAGCACCTTTTCTGCAAGGCACACACATCAAGAGAGAAAGGATGGAAAGTGATATGTCTGTGAAGTGTTTTTATAAGGCACCCAACAAACCAATCTCAAGCCCCTTTTAGCCCAAAACCATCCCACAAGGCTCAAAGTTTATATTCATGGGTGAAATACATCAAAGAACCGCCTAAACAATGCCTGTGCATTTCTGCTGCATTTCCCCCCCTTCACTTGTATTTATACAGCCATGGATTTGCACTGTAATTCAGTCAAACGCATTAGAGCAAAGATGAAGAGAGGAGAGAGAAGAGGGAAAAAAAACACTGTTACCTGTGTTACATCCCAAATAGCATGGAATTTCTGTATAAACCTTTGCTGCAGCCTCCACCCAGATGCAGGCTGTTTGCTGAACAGGCTATATAAACCCAGAATCCTCCTTTGCAGGCTTTTTCAGCTTTCAGGGTCTTTTTTTGGAGGATGGTTGGCTTGCTTTGGATTTATTGTTTATCATATGGATTTATCATTTCTTTCTGCTTTCACTGTGAGGCAAAGGGTTAAGCGACCTTTCAGATCCTCCCTGGATGCAACTCCATGCATAACAAGAAAGCTTCCAGCCCAGTGAAAACAACTTGAAAGAAGGGCAGTGACCCAGCCACAGGCTTAAGTTTCAGGTCACAACACCCCTGCTCAAAACCATCCATCTTCCTCTGGACACAAGTTTGCAGCCAGTCACCTCCCATTAGTGCGATTCGTCTCCAGGATTTACAGGATCCCTTTTGGGGATCCAGCTGTTGTCAGCATCCTCTCTTGCACATGAGATGAAAGTTGTGAGTTAACCAGGGACACTGTAGGTACACACTGATGCAGAACCCCCTTGCATCCAGTAATAAGTGCTAAAAACACATGCACCATTAGGAAAAAACAAATAAATAAATAAACCAAACTGCAGTTGTGAACTTTGGTTTCATTTACTCTCAACTTCTGCAAGGAAATGGGTGTTTGCAGCCCCTGTCAACCTGGACACATGCACACCACATTGCACGGCAGAATCAAAGCTGTTTGGCTAACACAGGAGCATCACATTGCTTGGTTAAAAACCCTGGATCAAAGGAAAGAGAAGGTTTGGTGCTACTGCACACTGAGCCAGGGGAAATAGTGCATCTCAGGAATGCTACGTGCTGGAAGAAGGCTGCGGAGAGGAAGGATGTGCCTGTTGTCCCCTTCTCCAAAAAGGGTTCCCTCAGGCCAGTTACAAATAATCACCTGGTGGACCACAGAACTGATCATAGAATCATAGAATGGTTTGGGTTGAAAGGGACATTTAAAGGTCATCTAGTTAAAGGCCCCTGCAATGAGCAGGGACATCAATGGTTCCATCTCCACGCTGCAGCAAGGATGCTGGCAAGCAACCCACTGCTGAGAATAGTCAGCAAAAGGTTCAAAACCCAGCTCCACACAAGCCAAACAGAAACACGGCTCCTGGGAGGGGGATCTTGGCTCATCTGGGGCAAGAAGGACAAAGAAGGTAAGTGTGGCAACCAGCCCTGAGCCTGGCACTCAGCCCAGATCCTCCCCACCTCACATCTACCAGGGGTGGTCTTGCTCTGAACCGATACTGATAGAGAGCATCAGGATGGGATGCAAAAATAGAAAAAGATGAGAATGTGAAAAGAATTATCAAATACTCTCCCAACCTCTACCATTTTGTGCTGTTAACTCTAAAAGCAAGAGCACAAAGGAACAAATCGTGTGTGCAGGGACTTGGGTGCTGAGACTTTCCCATTTATCATCATCAGCCCA
Organism: Orthonyx spaldingii; assembly: GCA_013397795.1. Taxonomy (NCBI): domain Eukaryota; kingdom Metazoa; phylum Chordata; class Aves; order Passeriformes; family Orthonychidae; genus Orthonyx; species Orthonyx spaldingii. Next base: position 1,162,044 of record VZTJ01003848.1, read on the forward strand.
ACTGCCCTGGGAAGTAGGGCAGGCACAAAGCCTGAGGAGGTTCCCAGTTCAGCTGCAACTCCCAAGGTTTCGATGTGATTAGGCCTGTGACTCTCCCCCACAAGCTTTTTGGCACTAGGACCAACCCATGATATTGTTTCCATTAGTTCCTCCCTCTCAGCCATGCCAGTGCATGCCAGTTTGCCGTGCGAGACTGCGAACTGGGCTGGGGAACCAAATCTACAGAATAACAACCCAAGGGAGAGAAAAAATGTCAGCTGGATGGGTTCCCTGTTGCGAGTGTGTTCAGCAACATCCTTTGTTGTTGGCAACGTGAGATGGTTTCAGGTGTAGCAGTGCAGAAGGACGGCCAGATAATCAGTAACACTGCTCAGCTGCCAAAGTAAAGAACTACCAAATGTGGCTTTGGGCTTTTAGTTTTTTAGTGACTAGCTGTGTTCATGTGTACTATCAAAAAAACTGGACTAAATCTGGTGAAGTGATCCCATTTCTCAGCTGACTGGCTTACTGTGCGATCCTGCAGCACCGGAGGAACCAGCTCAAAACATGGACTGCAAACCCAAGGCAAGCTGTTTCTGACTAGGTGCTGAAGAGAAAAGCCCACGCCTGAAGCTTGGTACACACCAGGGACAACACAGGTATAAGCTGAAACACTGTCAAAGGACACAACAACTTCACCATGCTCCCTGACCAACAAGCTATGCAGGAGTAACAAGATGCTGATCCCTTCAAGTGCAGTTGTCTTCTACTGCCTTGTATATACTCATGTGGGATGGATATGTGTATTTATTTTAGTATTTGCTGAAAGTATTCACACTATGTCCCAAAAAATGCAAATATGTCCTTCAGTGCTCAAAAAGGCATGTCTTGTGGGAAGATGAAAAATACCCAAAACTTGTTTTGCCTCTCCAGCCTGCTTTCAGACTGATGCATCCCGCTATTGAAGAGCAAGCACAGGTAGGGTCTGCATTAATTAGCAATAGCCTTTTAAAAGGTCCTGAGACACCCATTTTGTGAGGAACTTGCAAGTGAGCAATGTGAGTGCTCAGATCTCCCCTCAGAGCATGCGACTATCCCTCTGTTGCCCATGGCACCACATGTTGGGTTAGTCTCTGTCCTCCACTCCTGCAGCTCTGCAACAAGGTCAGGGGGATGCCCTGCACCCCACTTGCCCCTCTGGGTTAGCCATGCTGAGGGTTGCTCTCACAGAATCATTTGGGTTGCAGGAGACCTTTAAAAAGCATCTACTCCAAACCCCTCCAGTGAGCAGGGACATCAACTCGATCAGGTTGCTCAGAGCACAGTCCCAGCGGACCTTTAATGTTTCCAGGGATAGCGCATTTATCACCTCTCTGGGTAACCTGTTCCTCCCCGTCCCTCCTCCTCCTCCTCCTCCTCCTCCTCTAAGGAGATGAACGAGCAGCCAAGCTGCATCAGTGGCTGCATCCTGATGAACCCAAAGTATAAATGATGATGACACAGTCAGTGGGAAGATGTGGGGACAAGATTTTACCCTGCAACCCCAGTAACACTGGGTAGTGCTAAGATGGGAACCACCTCTGTGGAGATTCTGAAGCCTAGATCTCTTCACTTGGTTTAGAGAGGACACAACGACTCATCCTTGTCTCCAACACACATTGCTACCCCTCTTTCACTAGCAAAGTGCACAGTTTGGGTTTTTGAGCTACACCAGGGTCACCAGCTTTGGAAGCACCAGAAATGGGAGCTGTGACTCTTTCCATGAAGATATCTTTCACCACCACAGAGTACATGGGGGAACTCAGGGCAAGGGATGAGATCCCCACCCCAAACCAGGGCATGGCTCGGATGGGGCACCTGCCCAGGGTCCAGCAGAACAGCCCAGCACATGCAGGAAGGGCTTGGCCGTGCAGGCACTGCCGCTGTGCCAGCATCAATTGCCACTCCACGACTGACAGGGCTGCCAGCCACAGCCAGCGCCAGTGAGAACAAGCCCTGAGGAAGAAACACAGCTCTGTGTCCTGGCTTTGCAGCCCGGCTCCTACCTCCTACGTGGAGAAACAAAACGAGAGGCACAGCTCACCCTTTCCAAGGAATACGCCCTTCCTAATGAGAGTCGACCCAGGAGCTATGCGGGAGTGGCGCCCATTCCCAGGCAGGCTTCAGCGCCACTGAAAGCCAGCGACGGAGACAGGCAGCCTCCGAGAAAAGAGACACCAGTGGGAAATTTTGCTTTGATGCCGGCTCGCCAGCCAGCTCCGGCACCAGGGAGGAGGAGGAAGGACTGCCGGCTCTCGCGATGCTCCCCTGCATGTGCATGCATGCAGAGCTGAGCTCAGCCGGAGATCCTGGGAGAGGGTTGCAACAACCGCAGAGCAAGTCACCAGCTGTGCCCTGCCCGACTGGGCAGCACATGGCTGGCACAGCCTGAGCCCCGCAGTGGCAGCTGACCACCCGCCGTCGGACACGAAAGCCCATGGAGAAGAGCTGGCGCTATAAGGACGCCACGAAAGGACCGTGTCGTACAACCATCCATTGTCCCAAGATGTCGGTAGGAAAAACTCCATTATCTGTAGCTAAATCTGGGCAGAGTGCAGTGCCAGGACCTCTTCTCATCCCAAAGAGGTTACGTTCCAGGAGACACAAATATTTTTTATCAGCCTTTCTGCTGCTGTTAGCACGGTAATGATGTCAAGCATAACTCGGTAGCAACAGCAAAGTTCGGGGTCTTGGATTCACCGAAGTCTTGATCTAGGTCTAGAAAGCCAACAGTAGCAGTGGGATCAGAAGAAATACAAAGGTGATACAATGAAAAAGGTTGCCCAGTTACATTCCTGACACTTGTGTCCCTTCCCCCACCTCCCCTCCTTATCTTTTAACTTGCTTCCACAGATCTCAAAGCACTTAACGACTACTTAAGTGCTGTTAGCACCCGTCATCCTGATGGAGAAACTTCCACTGGGTTGAGCAATCCTTAAGTTGCCCAACAACCCAATGGGCGAGGAGAAAGCAGGACTGTTGAGCACAAGTCTATCCATCCCTCCGCGCTGCCTTGCTGCAGGGTACGAGTTACCGGCAGGAGAGCAGGGCGGTTACAGGCACAGCCATTTCCCAGGATAGGGTGTGCCCCACCTTTACAGGTGCTGGAAAGCACTGGGCACTGTTCCTGCTAAGAGGAAATACATCACTTCTTTCTTTTGTTTTGTGTTTGTTTGTTTGCTGTTTTCCTCGTTACAAGTCTTCTGTGCTTAAAGCTCAGGAGTGCAGACTTTCTGCAGAGAGCAAGGGCTGTCAGGACACGGAGCACATGTGAGTCAGTTTTTCTATTAATGAAATAAGATTGATACCTGCAGGTGTTTTCAAGAAAAAACAAACAAACAAACAAAAAACCCCACCAAAAAATCACTAAGGGTTTCTTTTCCATTGTTACTGTCCCAAACTCTCTGTGTCCAAGGGCTGAGTTAACTACACACTAAGGTGACTGGGAGAGCGCATTTCAGAGAATCAGGAGCTACCAGTGCATGGACCTTGCCATACAGAGTCCCCATCAAAGCAAACAGGACCTTCGAGTTGCCCAAAGGTTGCAAAGTTGGATCCTTCCAGCAGCAGCAGACACAGTGCCTGGGGATATGGCTGTGATGGTGCTTGACTGATCACTTGTACAGGTGACCTTGGAGGACACCCCATGGTCAGCAGGTCCACCCTGACTGGAGGACCACCAAGATAGAAGATGATGCATAGTATTTCTATTTGCTACATATATATTCTCCAGTGTGCTGTCGAGCAGCTGCTTCTTCTCAGTCCAGAGCAGTGAATGTGTTAGGTGGAGAGAGCAGCCAGGAAAGCCTCTCACCTTGCCAGAGACTTATTTACTCTTCTTTAATTCCTTCACTTGCTCTAGTGGCTCCATCTTGTCCATCCCATCCTCTCATCTTCCTCAGATTAATTCATTTGGCCTTATTGTAAACTTTTAAATTACTGTACAAATGAAGAATTAAGGGATTATCATCATAGCAATTGAGGATAATGTGCCCAAAAGTCACACCTTCAGAGAGGTCCAACTTGACCAAGAGCAAACTGGACAGGAAGTAGCTACTAGTGATACACCCATGACCAAAACTGAGGCTGATACAGAGCATGGAAGATCACTTCTGGCCCAGCTCTTGCTGTGCAACTGTGGACCATGGGCATGAAGCAGTTTAGTGACTTGGCCCAAAATCCAGAAGTCAGGTACCAAAAACCTCTTTACCACAACTCTCCATCAGCCAGTCCTGCCAGAAAAGAGGTTTTAATTAATATTTCCAGTACAAGTGCAGTTAATAGACTCTATCCAAATGTATCCCAGTTGCTGAAACACAGTTAGTTTCATCTCAACTTCTAAGAACAGGTGGNTCCAGAAGTCAGGTACCAAAAACCTCTTTACCACAACTCTCCATCAGCCAGTCCTGCCAGGAAAGAGGGTTTAATTAATATTTCCAGTACAAGTGCAGTTAATAGACTCTGTCCAAATGTATCCCAGTTTGGATACAGAAACAGAGTTAGTTTCATCTCAACTTCTAAGAACAGGTGGTCTCCTCTTGGGCACAGTGCAGCAGGTGAAACCTTGGGGTCCCCAGCTGAAGGCTGGTTCCCAGCTAATGAACTGAATTAGGCTGCTTCCATTCTCATTACAGAGCCTTCAGAAGTGTCCTTTAAACAGAGACCTTGAAGCTACCTTCAATAAAACCTTCTCCATACCTCTGTGCCTCAATTCAGCTGTACCAGCTTCTATTAGGTCAGCAGTGCTATTGTACCCATGGTGCTCACTTCTGCTGACAAATTCTCCAGCCACCCAGCCTGTGCCTCCACAGCTCACACACAGCACTTGTCTTCTCATTAGGGATCCAGTGCTATCGGTTCCCTCAACTTCCCAGGCCCTTTATGTGAAACTCCAGCAGCAGAGCTGAAAGCACTGATGGCAGCAGCTGCTGCAAGCAGCCAGGTTATGCAGAGCACCACATTCCTCCTCTGGGAACGGGCAGCACGAATAAACCTAAAATCCGATTTTACTGCATCTTTCAAATTCTTAACAAGCCAACAAAAATTACTGCTGCCTTCTCTTTATTTTTTTTTATTATTATTTCCCGTTCTTAAAGTGTCAAGGCTTTTAAAATAAATAGTTAAATTTTACATGCTAGGATACTGTTAGATGCATCTGGGGATGGTTAATCAAAGGCACTAAAGAAATAATAATAATCATAACAACAACAACAACAACATGAATTCCCCAGCAGAATATATAACACCTAGGAAATGACTGTCGTCCTCTTTCCTGCCCAGAGTCAAGAGCAAAAGAACATCCATGAGTCTCTCTGCCCGTGCTGGCACTGGGGCAGTGCTGTACAGGCAGGGTGGCCCAGGAGACACAGAACAGGCTCTTTGGAAAGGAGGCAGGAGCCATTCAAACCTCAGCCTAGGCCATTTGCAGGGCTGAGGGCTTGTCAGGGAGAAGGCAAAGCCTTTTTTGAAGCAGGCAGCTGCTAACAGCAGGGGAGTCTGGGAAGAGGTGCAAGTAGGATGGGATGCAAGATGGGATGCAGGGCAGGATGCAGGATGAGATGCAGGGCAGGATGCAAAGCAGTGCGTGGAGCGCATCCCAGCGGGAAGAACAGCCCCGCTCCAAAGCATTTACCTCAGCCTTTTCCCGGCTCCAGCCTTCCTTCCCAGCACTGTGCCACACACAGCTGTGTGGGGAGGGCCAGTGTGGCAGAGAGCCAACTCAACAACTCAAGAGGTGCAATTATCATTAAAGCCAAGCAGGCTGGAGCAGGGGAGAGGAGATGCCTCCCCGCCAAATGAATGGGTTTAATGCTGCTCACATTCCTGCATTCCTCTGCTGAAGCGTAATGAATAAACCCTCACAAACTGCTCAAAATGAGGTGGTTTTGGTTAAGCCTTGCGAGTGTGTGTTTTGTAATCTTACACCTTTGCAGACAGAGAGTCCTGCTATGCTGGTAATCTAGGAGCTGAGGTTTTCCAGAATTGGCTTGTGTAACCAGGCAGAGACATCAGCACATGCCTGTTTTATGGGAACAGCATTCCCATCACAAGTGGGGAGCTGGGATAGAAAGCGCATGGAGCCAGGCAGATCCCTTCCTAGGCAGGAGTGCAGCTGGGGTCCCCGGCCAAAGCACATACACAGAGCCTCTCTGATGACAGAATAGGATAGGATAGCATAGGACAGGACAGGATTAGAATGGAATGGAATGGAATGGAATGGAATGGAATAGAATAGAATAGAATAGAATAGAATAGAATAGAATAGAATAGAATAGAATAGACCATTTCAGTTGGAAGGCACCTAAAATAACCATGTAGTCCAAATGTTTGACTGCTTCAGGAGTGACCAAAAGTTAAAGAATATAATCAAAGGCACTGTCCAAATGCCTCTTAAATTCTGGCAGGCTCGGGGCATTGACCACCTCTTTAGGAAGCTCAGTGTTTGACCACCCTGTTGGCAAAGAAATGATTCATAATATCCAATCTGAGCCTTCCTTGATGCAGCTTTGGACCATTCCCACACATGCTTCCACTGGATCACAGGCAGAGGAGCTCAGCACTGCCCTCTCCCCTTCCCCTCCTCAGGAAGCTGTTAGGGAGCAATGAAGCCACCCCTCAGCCTCCTCTTCTGCAAACTACACAAGTCCAGAGCCCTCAGGAAATGCCTTCCAGTTCTTCCACCAACTTTGTTGCCCTCCTTGGGATGCATTCAAGGATCTTCACATCCTTCTTAACTGGTGGGGCCTAGAACTGCACACAGAACTCCAGGTGAGGCCACACCAATGCTGACCAGAGTGGGATAATCACCTCTTTTGCCCATCTGGTTCTGCTGTGGCTGATGTACCCCAGGATGATGTTACAGGCAAAGCTTTTCCCTGTCTGCACTGGTTTATCTGCAGAGGATCCTGTCTGAGTCTGGAAGCAATAATATTATTTATTCATGGTTCTACTGAGAAAACCAGTGGCTCCTTAGCCAAAGGTCTAAATCCATATGTCCCTCTGCTCGGCCTTGGCTTCTCCAACCTGCCTCTGTCAGCACAATCTCTCATCTCTCCCTTCCTGCCCCTTCATCATCCTCCAGTGCAACTTCAGATTTCCCTCCCCATGGGCCCTGTGGTTCCACCCATGCTTCCATCCTTCTCTACCTCCCCTTCACCTCCACCAGAAATTTGGATCATTATGATGGTCTGAGCCCTCCTCCATGCAGACTCTCCTCTCTGCTCCAGACTGGTCTTCTTATGTTCAAAATTAAGTCGCAGGACATCTTTTGAATGCTCTTTCTTCCAGCATCCAAATCTGCCATTGTCATTGAAGCTCTTGCTTTCCCACATCACAGTCAACACACCCACCCTTCCCTGAGACACACAGCTTCTCCTGACCAGCAAGAGTGCTACCATGTGGGTCATGGCTTCTATCCCACTTCATCTTCTCAAGGATAGCCCCTTTCCCTATTTCATCACACAGGAGCTCTGTAATTCTCAATGCCTACCTCATGCCCTACAGTACCCACTATCTGCTGTTGACTCCTAGAGCGTTGGCTGTTACTTAAGAACTTGGTCTCCTGGACCAGTCAATGGAAAAGGCCTTTGATATTGAATGATATTTTCTCCCCTCCTGCCCCTTGTCTGGTAGAAATTCGTCTCAAATGTCTGCCAAACCACCTCAGCGACTTCATCAAAACTCTCCTTTGCTGTGACATTTACAAGAAAACTCAATAACTGTGAGGCTGCTGGTGTTCTGAGGCATGTCTGTCAAGATGATCAATAGTGTCCTGGCATTTTTATTTTACTCTCCCATATGCATGTACCAATCACAACCTCCTGTCATTGATGCAGACCGTGAGCTCCTTGGGGGATGGACAGACTTTGATTCAACATTTGTACAAAGGACAATGGGCTCTGGGGCACGGTGAGTGCTCCTGCTGTCACAGTAGTGAAAATAACACTTTTAAACACCCATCACAGTTAAGAGAAACCTGCTTGCACTAAGTATGATCCCCAGGCTTGCAGCAGACAACACAACCAAGAAGTCCACTTGCATAATGTCGTCAGGATGCCACAAGTTACCTGAGGACACGTCACAGTGCACCGAGACCCAGGTGTCCTGTTGTAGCATTTAGTTACAACAACATCCTATTTGTTCCCAAACAAATTACAGCACAAGGTGCTTCCACCAGTTACTACCAGCACCTCCTGACACACCACTCTTGGTAACATGGAAGGCATCCCACAATGGTTTCCTGTACATCAAAGACTACAGCATTACCCTTGTTTGAAAGCACAAGCTCCAAGCTGACTCCTCAACTGTGACTGCACTGCAGTGATGTTCTCTCTACCAGACTGGAAATTGTAGAATAGACTGGACTGGAAGGGATCTTTAAAGGTCACCCAGTCCAACCCTCCTGCAACAAGAGGGGACATCAACTCAATCATGTTGCTCAGAGCCCTTTCCAACTTGACCTTGAATGTTTCCAGGGATGGGGCATCTACTCCCTGTACTCTCCTCTGAGCAACCTGTTCCACCATTTCACCTCATGCATTGTAAAAAACATTTTCTTTGTATCTAGTGTGAATTTACTCTCTTTAGTTTAAAGCCATTAACCTTCATCATTACAGGCCCTGCTAAAAAGTCCGTCCCTATCATTCTTATAAGCCCCCTTTAAGTACTGAAAGGCCACAATAAGGTCTCCCAGGAGCCTTCTCTTCTCCACGCTGAACAACCCCAGCTCTCTCAGCCTGTCCTCATCAGGGTCACTGTGAGACCAAGTGAGCTGGTCTGGATCCCTGAATCTTCACCATCCCTCCACTTTTGCCATCTAAAGGTGACCAACACCAAGCATCCCTTGCTGCTGTTCCGGCCCAGGAGAAGGAGTAGCCTTGAGCAAGACCTCAGAGTGTTCTGGTCCAACTCTGCCAGCAGCTCCAGGCTCCATATGTGCACCAGCATCTCTGCTATCCTGTCAAAGAGATGCCCAACTGGCCAGGAAGACAACCTGTGAGTATCACATCTCACACTCTTGAGCAGCTCTGACACAGAGCTTCTACCTAACTGAAAGACATAGGAGGGGAAAAGCAAGCCCACACAGAGGTGACTTTCTCTCCACTGCCCAGGAGAGACTTGCAAGGCAAGTTCTTCCACCAGGCTCCAGGGCTGGCCATGCCATGGGCAGGGCTGAGCCTGCCCTGCCCAGCCACCAGTGCCAGCAGCCCCAAGCAGCACCCACTGACTGATGAGAATCCAACAACCACACAGGACCTGTGCACTGCAGCACAGAGCAGAGATGCACACACAGCAGGGATGGGTTTGTTCTCCCTCTACACTCATCCACTAGATGAACTTGACCTGAGCTAACGCTGCAGTGACAGAAGCCAGGCATAAACCACAGACCCTGCAGCCTTCAAATGCACAGGGAGAGCTCCCCTACCTCCTTCAGTGCTTCTCGCTGGGGCTGAGCTGCACCTCTGCAGATTCAGGATTGATTTGCCCCATACAGAGGGACACCACAGCATCTGCACTGTACCACACAGGCCCTGCCTTCCCCGCTGGGAAGCACTTCCCAGGCTCACATCAGACATTTTGCACATGTGCACACAAAAAAGTTTCTTGGGCAACAGCTTGTGCCGGCCACCTTGCAATCACCTACCCTGCAGGTCTGCAACAGCACTTTTGATCAGGGTTTCTCCAAGGAGTGCAAGGCTGAAAACACTGTTCTTTGAGAAACAGGCACGACTCTGGTTGAACACAAACAATTCCTTTGTTTTTATTAATGTAACAATTTCACATCACAGGCATTTTCAGGCTCCCTGTGATTATTTTGTATATTCGCTGCTACACAGTTCACAGGCACAGCCAAAGGCGAGAAGGTCCCTCTGAGGCTCTGATGAGCAGGGATTTCACATGATCCAAGTGGGTTGTGTCCACCCAGACATGTGCAGACACACTTGGGCTTGCTCTGCTTGTGCCCAAAGCTGACTGGACTCTATCCAGCTTAAGACAAAAGCCACAGAGCCACATTAGTACAGCACTCTGCCCAAGCTCATATGACCAAAGTGGGTGCCCTGGGCAAACACCAACCAGACCTTTGATTTTGCCGTCCACAACAGTTATGTGAGAATGGAAGGGTTATAAATCACAACAGCACAGAAAATCCTAATAACTGTAACTAGTAACTATTAGAAAGAACAGATTTAAGTGAACAAGGGTGCTACTCTACCCTGTTTGAATTGTGAATTCCGAGCCATCTGGTCCTTGGGGAACAATGTTTCATATTGTGTGGGTCTGTGGAAAATAACACCAAAAATGCAACTCTATTGTCAGAAGGCTTAAATTTCTTTGAAAGGATCCCACATTTTCATTAAAAAAACCCCAAAACACATATTTAGGAACTCACAAGGCGAGAAAGGCTTGGAAAACTTGTTAGAAGGTGCATAATGAAGAGAGATCCACTCTTGGGTGGAAAGAGCTGTTAAAAACCTAATCAACAAAACCCCCAACATCAGTGACCTCACTGGTATGGTTTGTGAGGAACAGTTTATTCAACAAAAAGGAAACTGTTCAGAAGGAAGAAAGTGAATTGAAATTTAGCCAATACAAAGATAAATGAAGATATACAAAGAAATGGTTTAATATCCTGAATGATTATCAAAAGGCACCTCCAATAACAAGTGTCTCATACAGGTGGGAAAACAACATTTCCTGCATCACCAGTGTCCTCATGTAGAGATGGCACCTGGAAGTGCCCTATAACCCACCCAAGCAGCCACCAGGCTCAATCACGTTTAGCTTGAATGCATTAGTGAACACATGAGAACAAAGCATATTTCTACATGTGTGTGGGTGACAAGACAACCCTACACTGAAGTAAAAGGAGCTGATTGTCTACCAGGCTGTTCCCTTCTCTTGAAATAAAATTTTACCCTATGCCATGATTATCTGCAGAGGACTTCAGTTACTTTCAAGATAGTTTAGAAGTGAAAAAATCAGTGACTATCTATACCTCAGCGCTTTCGGGACTCTCAAAGCAGTTGACCTTTTTTGGAGAGAGAAAAAAAATCCATAAAACTTTTCCATCTTGTAAGTGATGTGGATGCAGCCTTGATGGGTGAGGTGGACTGGGTTGAAATCTCCACAATGTGCAAAAGTCTAACACTTCATCACTGAAAAAGACCAAGTAACCTTCCCTCGCTTCCTAAAGGCACTGCTGGCCCCAGTGCTCACCAAATCCCTCCAGCTGCTGATGCAGTTCACTGACCAGCAGAAAGTTGACCCAGCACAGACACAAGCTCAGTTTCTATCAGCACCGTGAGCTGTGGGTGGATCAGTGCCAGAGCAAGAACAAGGGCTGAGGAAGGCTGGAGAAAAGAGCGATGCCATCCCCATGGTGACAGGAATGGTGACAGCCCAGCACAGCCCAGGATGCAGCCAACAAGCAGCAGAAGGGAGAAGTGGACAGGAGGAGGAGGAAGAAGGAAAGACAGTAAAAAATAAAACACTCATTTTGTTTTGGGGGAACTGCCTATAATTAAAACCCCAAAGCAAACACAAGCTTGGCAGCTGGAGAGAACAGTGCTGGGTTCTGTTTTGGATTTGCCTGGAGTTTATCAGCTTGGTTGGCAGGACACCTGGTAAGTAGCTCATCCTAAGGAAAATTCCTCTGATTTGCCTAAAAATTCCAAGCTGCTTCAAACAAACAAAAACTGTACTCAGGTATTGCCCATACCCAGGTTTCCTGATCAGATAAGCAAATTTTTTTATCTCTGAACAAATATTTTGCTACTCCCTACCTCCATGTGAAGAAACCAGCTAAGGGAAAGGAGGACACCTGCTTAGTCCAGGAGAAGATAATCAGAATATGCACACGATGCTTTGAAAATTGCACAAAACACTCAAGTGGGAAAGAAGAGAGGAAAGTTGCTCTTGGCCCTGGTACTGGCTATGGTACTGTGAAGCTCTGGTTGCTCCTGGAGGTACCTGCACCTGGTAACTTCTGCCTTGCAACCTGTCTGTGCCCCATGCTGGGCTTTCTCTTCTGTTCATTAAACAACACTGAAACATCCTTTTTGATGTGATTTACCAGAAAAGGCTTGGACAGATTTGAGCTGTGGCTCCGACGCCGCTCTATCAATCCAAATTAGGGATGCTGCCTCCTGATTCATATCCAAAAGAGGTTCTACCTGTACAAGGTGATGTTCAGGTTTCAGAGGACTCTTCTGGCTGTCTCCATGAAGGGTGGGAAACACACTCCATGAAGAAGGATTGCACTGACAAGGGTGTTTCCAGCTGAGAGCAGGTATCTATCACCACTGCTATCCCTACCCCTCGGGATATCACTGAGGGAAGTCAGCATGGTAGTACAAGGCTGACGTGCTGCACAGAAGCCCATGATGCCCCTGCCCAGATGCGTCAGCTGCAGCACTGGGAAATGGAAAGCAATCTAGGAGGGGAGGGGAGAGCTTGCACAGAGAGGAAAGGTACAGCAAGTGGGAAATTTAGACCTATTCCCAGTTTCCAAAGGAGAGGGTTCAGCCAGATGAAGTATATGCTTCCCCTGCAGAGCTTCCCCAAATTCCCAGCCTCTGCAGCTGATTGCCCCAAGAGACTGCCATTTCCATGCTCAGCACTGCAGTGCCATGACAGGCAGCAATGCCTGGGGCTCATGTGCATGTCCTAAAGTCCCTGCACCCATCATCAAGTAGTCTGCTGGACATCCCACTGCAAAAGTATCAAAGTGACACATGTGCCATAAAAATAGCTGAAATTGGTATCCCTGCCCCTTTAATCAACTTGTAATTGCCAAGGGAAAACAGGTCAGATGCTCAACAGGAGTCATGCTTGAAAGCATCAGAGGAGTGATAGGCTTTTTTGTGGAAATCTTCCTTTTTTCAACAAGTATCTTTGAAATTGAAAGCAGCCTGTGGGAAGACTTGGGAAAACCTGAAATAACAGCAACAATCCAACCAGTGTGCACTGCTCAACACAGCAAAGGCCAAAGCACTGAAACTCAGTGAAGTTAACAGCACACCTTGCAGGTTTGTAAGCAAACAAAAAGTTAAGAAGCACAAAGCAGAACAACTCAAAATCATCAAAAGAGATGGGCAGGAAACAGAAAGAGAAACTGAGAGAGGGTAAATCTTCCTTGATTGTACCAGCTTTTTATAAGGGGCCATGGGTACCATTTCAGTAACTTCCTTCAAACAATAACATTATTTCATGACTGCATCCAAGCACATTGGCACAGCCCTGTCACCACTAAAGCTTTTTATAAACCCCTGTTTTACCACACCAAATACCAGAAGTTTATGGGCAAACCTCCTGGCAGGCTCCTGCCCAGAGGGCAGCAGGCTCAGCACTTCATCCAGGGAGCTCTGGCAGATGCTCCAGTTGTGGGTCACTGTCCTGACTTCAGACTCTTGGAAGGACATCAACCAGTGGAAGTGGAGTGTTGTAGAAACAGCTGAGCTCATCCAGGGAAGATGAAGCCCTTTTCAGCCTGGGAAGTCTCCCACCACATTTTTTTAAATCACAATCATGCATGGGGAGGAACCCAGGCACAGGGCTGGAGCACCAGCTCCTGTGTGTATCCTCTGTGGCTGAGCATCATGGGGAATGACCAACGGCCCTGGCAGACTGTTACACAACACCAGGTTGTTAATCTTTTTAACTAAAATGGTAAAAACAGAGGCAGGGGAGAGGGTGGATTCACTGCAAGCTGGAGTATTAACCAGCCAGAAAGAAGGGACACTATAGCTGCCTCCTCCACACTATGTAGTACCCCAGTATCATGCCAAATTCACATAGCTGGACTAGTGATGAACTCAATGGAGCTCAGTGAGGAAGGAGCAGGAGGAGGTGCTTCAGGCACCCGCAGCCTGTGGTGCAGCCCATGGTGAGGTAGCTGTGCCTCTGCAGCCCATGGAGGTCCACAGAGGAGCAGAGACCCACCTGCAGCCCATGGAGATCCACAGGGGAGCAGAAATCCACCTGCAGCCTGTGGAGATCCACAGAGGAGCAGAGATCCACCTGCAGCCTGTGGAGAAGACCCACAGCAGTGTTGGTGGATGACTGGAACAGGGCTGTAAACCCATGCTGAAGCTGGCTTCTGGCAGGGACCTGAGGACTCATGGAGAGAGGAATCCACACTAAAGCAGGTTTCCTGGTAGGATTTATGACCCTCTGGGGGACCCAGGCTGGAGCCTGTCCCTGAAGGACTGCACTCCTCAGAAGAGTGGCCCACATTGCAGCAGTTTGTGGAGAATTGTTACCCATGGGATAGACTCACACTGGAGAAGCTCACAGAGGATTTTCTCCCATGGGAGGGACCCCATGCTGGAGCAGGGGAAAGACTCCTCTCCCTGAGCAGCAGCAGACACAACCTGTGATGAACTGACTCTGAACTCCCTGCGCTGCCTGAGGGAAAGGAGGTAGAGCCTGGGAAGGAGGAATGGGTGGGTGGAAGGTCTTTTTAAGATTCATTTTACTTCTCGTTATCCTGCTCTGATTTTGATTGGTATATTTTCACTGGTAATAAATTCAATTAATTTCCCCAGGTCGAGTCTGGTTTGGCCATGACAGTAATCAGTTTATGATCTCTCCCTGCCTTTATCTCAACTCATGAGCCTTTTGTTACTATCTTTTCTGCCCTCTCCCATTGCAGAGGGGAGTGATAGTGGCTTTTGGCATCCAACCAGTGTCAACTCACCACAATAATGAAGGTTGGATGGGAGATCCTCAGAAGCTCTTCACCAGGACACCCAAGTACCTCTGTCACAGCCAGGTCCCTTCATTTACCCACCATGCAGCACTGGCTGTGGGTAATTGAACTGTAACTCTGCACCATCCAAGCTGGGATGGATGAGTCCTCTCTTGGCTCTATCATGCTCCGAAAACAGCTCTGCTCTAGCAAAACTTATCAGCCAAAAGTTTGGCCCAGGACTCTACTTTTTACCACAGGCTTCTTTCCTTCTCTCCCAAAACAGAAGCAAAAAGACAGGGTTTAAGTCCATCCTGGGATGCTGAGCCCCTGCAGATGGGCAGAGTGAGAGGTGAGGAGGAGAATTTCCCTGATCCATCTGAACCCAGACAGAATCTCCTGTGCTGCTGCACTCCTGCTACTCCTCTCAGCAACTTTATTCACCAACTGCAAGTAAAGCTTCAGAGGGATTGTCAGCACTGATTCAGAGGCCTATGAGGTATTTCCACATGATTTTATTTTTTACTGGCTGCATATTTCTGGCTAAGTCAACAAATCCAGTCATTGTTGTTACACATTGTCCTCACTCTGACATTTATTTTTGCTCATGGTAAACAAAACTGCAGTTCTTTCTGATTAACTCCACAGAAATGCCTCTTACTCAGACAGGAGTCTGAAAGTGTGCCTGAACTAATCAGCAAATTGGTTTAAAACAATTAGGTTTTGGGGATGAACATCCTCTGGCATCCAAAATGCAATTTTGAGGGATTTATTCACTTCTAATGTTATTTTTTTGTCTTACCATCCCCATCAGGTTAATCCCAGACAGGACAGAAACGTCATCAAACCCAGCCAGCCCATCGTGGTGTAACCCAAAATAGTGCAATTGCTTTCCACAATGGGATTCTCTACAGAGGCAACATATCCTCTTCCAGTCTTGGCTCTCTACATGCCTTGTGATTCAGTGCTGAGGGGAAGAAGTTCACAAAGAAGCTGCCTGAGTTAGTGCAAACCCCAGAAGTGCATCCGGCAAAAGGCAGTAGAGATGATCCTAAAGGTGACTGCACAAGTACAATGCTTTGCTGTAGAAATACAGAATCATAAGCTGTCCTGAGCTCGAAGGGACCCACAAGGATCATCGAGTCTGACTCCTGACACTGCACAGGACAACCCCAAGAGTCACACCATGTGCCTGAGAGCATTGTCCAAACACTTCCTGAACTCTGGTAGGCTCAATGCTGAGACCACTTCCCTAGGGAGCCTGTTCCAGTGCCCAACCACCCTCTGGGTGAAGAACTTTTTCCTAATAACCAACCTGCCCCCCTCCTCCCCAGCCACCCCGACTCAGCTTCACGCCATTCTCTCAAGTCCTATCACTGCTCATCAGAGAGAAGAGATCAGTGCCTGCCCCTCTGCTTCCTCAAACTGGCAGCATGCTTGCCCAGCTGGCCAGGCACGGCTGTTTGCGGGTGGTCCAGCACAGGACAACTCACCCTTAAAACAAGATGAATGCGTTTCAGCAATTGAGCACAGACCACCTGACAGAGGGACACAAAAACACCCTAAGAAAGACTTACAGCACATAAAAAAAGCCAAGGCTGTCAAGCCAAGGAGTTGCACGGTGCACTTTCATACACCATTGCCCCAAGTCTGACACCAGAAGAACATGAGGCTGCAGCTGGGCTTTCATGGGAGCACAGTGCCTGTGCTGATGGTTTCAAGTTGGCTCAGGGTCAGAGCAGCTTCTCAGTGGGAAAACAGCCCTGAAGGACTCAACACAAAGCACAGTGACTTTCTCCTCCCCTCCCTGTTGTCAAAGCACCACTTGAAGCAAGAGCCTGAAAATGTGTTACCTGGGAAAGCAAAGCAACCACATTAGGGAGTGAGAGCACAAAGCAGTGTGACATTTACAAGTGAGCTTGAGCTCGCTCATTTGTATTTCAAAGGCCAGGTTGACACAAGATATTTTTCTTGTTCTAGCTTTGGCTGTGAAGGGAATAATACACAATTTTGAGTGCTGCTGCCACTGTGTCAGCTTTCCTGCAGAGTCAGACACAACAACATTCAGCCTGCTTCGCCAGGAGAACATAAGGACCAATCTTGGAAAATCCCCCTTTGGCTGATATAAACAAAACCAATTTTAGGAGGCTTGCTCATGTCCACACACTCACCAACCCATCCTAAACTTCCTATGGCGCAAGTGAATGAATATTAAGCTGATCATGTTGTCTCCCCTCCTTCAGTAACTTCACACTATGAAAGTTTTCCATCTTCAGAGCTCTCACTGACTGATGGTGACATTTAGTGACAAAACAGGCTCAACAGTTTAACACCTTTGTGGCCTCTATAACACTGTAAGGTATTCTCCTCTGCAGGAAACTAGCATTTCTGATCCCACAACCAGTGCTGATCAGGCACAGCCCTCTTGGTGCTCCTGGGACCAAGAACTGCCTCTTCAGCCCAGAAACCCAGTGTGATACTGAGTAGAAATCCAGTTTACAGTCTTCCCTGTCATGCCAGACCCATCAAGACCTATGTTGGAGGTGGCAATACCCTGCTCTGGCATAACACCTGCCTCAGCTGACAACCTTGAAGCTGGCAGCCAGGGTACACAGTGCCTTCACCTGCAATAAGTTCAGCCTCACATCCTCCTCCTAGTAAATACCCAACTGTCTCAAAGGAACAACCCATCCTCCTCACTTTTCACCTCACATATTTTATGCCTCTGTTTTCAGGTCATCAGTTCAGGAACTCCAGAGCTTCTTGGAAACCTGTACTTGCCTACAACAAAGCCCATCACAATTCAGCTGGGCAAATATGTAAAACTGACAAAGTCACAGTGAGCCAGGTCTCCATGTCCTTGGTAGATACCATCATGACAATGTGGAGGCCTTAAGGAGATGCCATCATAACAAAGACCATG
The DNA here is from genome assembly GCA_013397795.1 of Orthonyx spaldingii. Classification (NCBI taxonomy): domain Eukaryota; kingdom Metazoa; phylum Chordata; class Aves; order Passeriformes; family Orthonychidae; genus Orthonyx; species Orthonyx spaldingii. The sequence goes on from VZTJ01003848.1 coordinate 1,179,674, forward strand.
AATGTCCAAGCAATAGAGATCTCTTCTAAGCAGGACTAAAAGACAGGAACATTAGGTGGGCATTTTGCTCCACTGCTTCCTTCAAGTCAGAGTTGACCACAAAGTTTCACTCTTCCACCATGTTTGGATCCCACAGTTAACTCTAGCTCCTTTCCTGTCCCCAAATATGTTGGCACTGTCACAGTGCCAAAGCAGTTTTTGGGTCCACGTATGTGACCCAAGCAGGCACACTAGGAAAGCAAAATAGCAAAGTAAGGTGCTCAAGAAACCATGGGGTAATCAATTTGGCCACTTAATGATCTTCACATCCAAATCAGAATTTTCGTTTCAAGTCTTCCCATCCGGTACAGTTTCTCACACTGATCTTCTCCACCCATCCACACACTCCACCTCCACCCTGGCTGCTGTCTTCAGCTTTCATCCATGCCCATGACACTCTAGTCATGGTCCAACATGTCTCCTCCTCTATATCAGGGCAGATGGATCCCCATTTTTAAAGCCATTTTCTCCATATACACTTTTCCCAAATTTGTGCACCTGTGCTCATCTGCACACACACACAGCTTACAATTGTGTGTAACTCAGGGATCTGGAGACTTCCACCCAGCAGCTCCAAAGCCCCCACATCCCTCACCTGCAGTCACCTGAAATGGTGCTCAGTAATTTGTATCTTCCCTTGCCTGGCTGGAGCAAAGGCCTTGTTTAGGGATGAAGGGAAGCAAGACAGGTCACAGAGAACCCTGGCAATGGACTGGTTGGACCCAACATATCCAACCAAAGATCCCACCACAAAAGGGAGAATTATTTCCTTGTGACAGCATAGACAAGACAAGCTTCATAAAAATCACATACAGTAACACATACTCACATGGAGCTATACATAAGATATATATATATATGTAGTACACACCAAAATAACACCAAAGAGTGTGGATGCCAAAGAAAGGATAAAATTAGCATATTAGAGAAGTGGCAAAATCTTGTTAGATAATGGAAAAAAGACCTATTTTGAACAGTAATGAACACATTTCAAAAATATTAGATATTCTTGGCTTGGAGCCCTACATACCACAACATACGACAATCGCATCAGATTGAAGAAGGAGAAAAATCAGCCAGAAGGTCCATGGGAGATATCCCAAGAAAAACAAGGATTGCATGTGGTAGGGCACAGCAGAAAATTATTTCCTTGGCATCACAGAGTGCACCAGTGTGCTGTCTAGTCCAGCCTGCTGCTGAAATGCAACTTTCTTAAAATCACACAGCCCTTACATGGCAAAAATTATCATAACCTCAGAAATAATTTTTCAAAATCTATTCCTTGAAGGTTAGTCCAACATTAATGAGACAAAAAGCAACCTTGGCAGGGAATACCAAGATGCTATCCTTGAGACTTAACCCAGAGAAAGCTGAAATGTCAATAATGTCAAATGCATACAAACTGGAACCACATAATACTGTTGTTAGCTCAATGACTTCACAACAATCAAGTTACAGTGCAAAAGGAGATGGAAAATAAATGAAAATGGGCCCAGACAGTTTTTACCACAATTGGATAATGTGTCCAAGGGCATCGAAGGGGGCACACAAGCATCCTAAGGTTAGGAATCAACCCTGGGAAGACTTAACAGAACCTCTAGAATGGAAAAAACTAATTAATGGAATGTAGTAGTAATCCATAATAAAGCCTACTATAATATTAAACAAGAACTAATTAAATTCAAATAAAGGCACTATATATATTGACCAATAATAAGTGCAAAATGTAATCAGAATCACAGCACTCAAGAATTAGGACCTACTACCAAGATGGGGGCAAGCACGGTGCATTCGAAGATGCACGTTCCACTCCATACTTCACGGAGATCAGGACTTTAATGCAATACCTTGGGTAAAATCCTCCCCCAGCACTTTCTGAAGACAAATCCGTGCCCGAGACACCAATACAGCTCTGAACAGCATTTGCCCAGCTCAACTTACAGCAAAAAATTTTCCTAACTTTCCCGTCTTTTTTGATGCCGTTTTACCGAATTATTTGGTTATGGGCATGAGGGATGAATTGCAGGCGTGGGGTAACTCAATCCTTCTCTCCCTGGAGGAGCTCTACTGGCAGCTTGAAGTGAGGTGCTGACCTTGGTTACTTTACCCTGGTTTTTTTCTCCTGCAAGCAACCACAACAGAAACCTCAAGCAAAATTGTCCTAAGCTCTCCTGGCAATTTGGAATTCAGTCCAGCATGGGTGCTATTTGAACTTCATGAAAGGAACATCTTCAGTAAAAAGGTTTGTGGTGGTGTGCAGCAGTAAAACTGATTTTAAAGCCTTGAAACACCAGCTCATCAGGAGAAATACAAGCACATTCATTAACTCCCAGCATGCTGGCAGTTTCAAAGATGCTATCCATGGCCAAGATCAGCCTGTTATCCCAAACACAAGCATTCATTTGCTGCCATAGCCAGGAAGCAGCTCCAAATTTTATATTTATTCTCTGTTTCAGGGAAACAAGGACTTAATACTAAGCTCATTTTACGTACAAGCAACAGAGACATCAAGAAACTAGAAGCTGGAACCGGCTCTCTCCCTAGTCTCAGCTGTCTGTTGGGCATCTAACATAAGCCAAATGTTCGGAAACTTTCCATGATTCCAGCAGAGGAACAGTCTGCTCCAAAGTATTATTTGTTCCCACTCTTCCCACAGAATCTAAGTGGAGTTTACATTGGAAAACCGGTTTTTTCTTTTTGGATTTCACACCCAACCTCACCTGACTCTGAACCACAACCATTCAGGAGCTGTAAAGCCACAGCAGCTCAAACTGGCACAGTCATGTCCAAGTGGGTCAGCATTTTGGGTGCCAAGTCACACTTTTGGACATTTCTAGTCCAGTTGTCTGATCTGCCCAAGGTCACTTGGGAAGTATGTTGCAACACCAGGACCAGGGTGTTTCACACTCAGGCTTGAGCTCTACCCCCTTTTGGAAAATGAAACTGCTTTCAAAGCCTTCATTTGTGTTCTCAGAAAACACACGAAAATTAATTTCAAGAAGCATCAAGATTTTTGGAGGCTTTTTTTAGCACAACTGTTAAAGAAATATGAAAATTCTATTCAGCAAGACGATCCATTTTCTTCCATCATCGAGACATCTCTTCACGGATAACCTACGTGGTATGGGACTCCCCAGAAATCCAACACAAGGAATGAACATTCTGCCACTTCCCACCTGGTTCAGACCTAGCAGCCCTGCCTACAGCAGTGGCACCATCACAGCAGAGCATGTGGAAAGGGCTGCAGCCTCAGACATTCATCCGGAACACCAAGGCATGGGGAATAACATAGAATAGTCAGAACCACCCAATTCATGCTCTTTGGGACTATGCCCAGTTAGGAAATCTTCCCAGGAAAAGATCATTTGTTAAGTACTATCTATACTGTAAGGACTAATGAGTTAATCCCCATCACCATGTATAGCTGATGCCTTCCCACAGAAGAATGCAATCCAGCAAGGACGTATTCCTGGCATGTCACTACACATACTCAATTACAAGGAACATCAGCTCTCCCTGCCATGACCACAAGGAAAGACAAGATGGAAAACCACCACCCATCTAATTCCAAGTCAGCAGCTCCCAGGCTGCCTGCTTGGAGCAATAAGAGCAACCCTTTCCTCCACAGGTGAGTGCCCTTTATTGCTGTTAAAGATCTCTCCGGTTCTCTTTTTTGGGGGAATCCAGCTGACAAATTCAGACAAACAGACTCAAACAAAAGAGAAAGGAAAAAAAGCAAACACAACACATGCAGCCATTTGGCAGTTTGGACCCTGTGTTTTCCTGCCCAGTTTTTAATCTCCCTTTCCATGAGGGTAAATTGGCATCATGCACCCATCAGCCCCATTGATGTGGACCCCTCAAGCCTCTAGGGCCCAGTTTCCATGCCAGCTTCTCCAAGGTGACACTGCTTTGGTTGCAAGTTGCAAGGGGTGTGCAGTTATGACTCAGGGTTACAGCTAAGAAGCATTAGCCCTGGGGCACTGGGATGTTAGCAGAATACACCCCAGTTTCAAGAACAAACCCTTCTTGACATCAGCCCCCTTTTACTCCATATTGGTTTTCAATATGCAACTTCACAATTCAGAAAATGAACACAGTTTTCTTCAAAGGGGTCAAATTTATTAAGGAAAAACATCCACACAAGGACAACATCTCCCCAAAGGAGCCATCTCTGCAGGACATGCTGCAGATCAGACATTCAAGATAAAAATACAGACAATACAAACCACCTCTGATCTGAGAGCTGCTTTTTCATGCATGTGAGTAAACCATCCATAGACACCGTTAACTTTAGGAGGAAACAGCAGAACCAAACAAACCATTGATGCAAAACCTAAAAACAAAAAAGACCAGAAAACACCTGGCTCAACTAAACATATGCAGTCAGCAACTGGATGCCCTCCATGAACACAGGGGCCCCAGAGAACTGCACAGAATGACAGGATGGGTAAGGCTGAAGGGACCACATGGCCGTACATACCGTGCCGTTTGCAAAGGAGACTGCACAGACCCACACTGAGGCCGTGCTCTCTCTAGACACGGACGTGTCACCACTGAACGTGGCAAGTTGCCCACTGGCCCAGACAGCCCTGGGAGCTGCTGATGAGAAGCAGCTGGATCTTGAAGAGAGATCTGCAAGGAGCTGAGGGGAGACCAGACTGAACAATGTTGCTTTTTTTTTTTTTTTTCCCCAGATTTATACCAATGTCTCTGTGAGGATGTAACGCCTCAAAACCTTTGTTCAAACCCCTGGGTGCCCACACAGGAAAGGAGGGAACCTGCAGAGAGCACGGAGCTGCCCAGCCTGCTGCTCCCTCCCCACCTCCCTACCCAGGCACCCGTGTACACACTCACTGTCCCATGAAGCCACTTTAAAGAAGAAAATATGTCTGAAACAGGAGACAGCTCAAACAGATTTTTATCACCACATCCTGCACATATCAAGTGAAATCAGAAAGAGGGAGGTGCAGTCCACAAAATAAACAAGCAATTAACCCTCACAGTGAAAGAGTCAACGACTTGGCTTTGGGGAAGGGGGGGAATGGCAGCTGGGGAAGAGCTCATTAACACCGGGAAAATTAGTGAAACTATCAATGAAATGAAGCAGGTCGCCTGCAGGACAGGAGAGCACAGTGAGAGGTGGGGGAAGACCCGGCCACCTGCAGCTACAGCTGAGCTGACAACACTCAGCAGACACATGGGCAGGTCCAAATCACTGCAAAAAAATTAACTTGGTTAAAAGCTCTGATTGGGTGTAAATCCAGGCCGGGTGTAGAACTCGACTGCAGCAGAATCGGGACAGCACAGGCAGAGCAACAGCTCAGCTCTGCTCCACCCTGCACTCAGCATCGCCAGGCTGGCCAGGAGGGTCCTGAATCCACACCAGTTTCGAGCTAAGGCATTGTCACCATTGAGCAGCCACCCCTCGAGCTGCAGCGACAGGCTGGATTCATGTGTTGCTACTGCATCAAACATAAGCCAAAGCACAGCCTAAAAGCCTTTCCAGGAGGGTTTAAATTAACCAGTCTCATGTGGTACCTGTTAGGGCAGCAGCTCAGCGGGCCCTGCTCACCCAAAGTTCCTCATACTGCCTTCTCCAAGGAGGGTTTAAGCTGCAATTCACACACCTGGACTGGGATCAGCATTGGCTCAGCTGGGCTACTGCGAAACCTGGAGGGAGCAGGGACCTCACAAGTGCCAACCAGGTGACCCAGCTCCCCACCAAGACCGCAAAGCCCCAGCCCAGCCTTTCCTCTCTCTATCTCCTGGCCTCTGGGCTTTGCTTTTTTTCGACTTTTTGCGAGGTCGTTAGGTTTGACGAAGTTATCTTGTCCTGTTGGACCGAACTGCTTTTTCTCAGGGTGATCAACTTGTGTCATGCAAATTACCCAGGGTGGAGGTAAACCAAGAAAAGGGGCATTCAGATGGTTCCTTTTATGTTTCACAGATCATTTGCATCCTTATTCTCTGCCTTTAGGGCAACTCTCAGTTGACTGAACACCTGCTTTTAGCTGCCGGGAAGCACATAACAAACCTCCTTCTCCACCCACCCCCAATTCACACCCCTTCCAAGTACTTAACTGGTGTCACTGAGGCTTGCAAAACCCTCCTCACTTCAGGCTGGCTGCTCATTTTATCTTGGTCAAGATGGAGGTGGCATTCTTCTTCTTGCCGTGTCCCAGAATCCCAAAGCATCTCAGCTCAAGGAAATCCCGAATTCAAAGAAAGCAGAGAGCCTCACACCAGGCCACCAGCTTACTGGCTTCGTACCCATGAACCCTGAATACTCTTGCTGACGTCCATGGTGTCAGCCCAGCACAAAAATGCTTCAAAAAAAGGGAGCGATAGAGAAAGAAAGCAGGATGGACTGAATTTAATTGTGAAAAAGCCAGAGAGACTTCCAGTAGCCAAGTAAAAATAAAGTTGTTCCCTGGGAATCACTGATACTGCAAAAAAGCATCCTCCCTTCTTAGACACAAGCCCTTGGATCTCCCATTAAATTGCTCATCCTTAGCGTTAATTCTCATGGCAACTCCAAAGAATTAGTTTATTTCTGCTCTCTGGATGGAGAATCAAGGCACAGATTGAGAGCAGAGACCAGTGGCAGAAGCAAGCATCAAATACAAGGGCACCATGAGTCACTGCAACATCTTCTGGTCTCCAAGGCAGACAGTTGGAAGGCAGGAGATGCATGTGTCAGGCTCAGGCAAAGGGCAGTGACCACATCATTTCACTGTGACAGTGTTTCCCTTGCTATAAAAAGGAGAGACTCCTCTCTCCAGGGTGGCAGTGAAAACACTCAAATTACTAGTAATACAGAAAAGCTAACAGTAAATTGAAGAGGAAACATTAAATAAATGAAGAATAACACACACACACACATTCCCTTTGCCCACTTAAAACGGAACAAGACTGATGTATTACAGCAAATTGTATTTGTTCCTTCACTTAAAGGTGACAATCTTGCCGATGGACCATCAACAACAATCCTTCTTTCTGAACAGACTGTCCTCAGAGAACATATTGAGGAATCAGTAGAAGTATAAGAATACCAATAGTCTTCCAGAGTTACCTCTGCTTAGGTACAACACCTTGTGCATCTAAATTTCAACCAGTGTGGATTATTTATCCTCACTGCAGCACGGACTAACCACCACAGGCTGAGAACTCTGCAGACACAAACAGAAAACAAGGTTTCCATCCCCCAAGGAACTAGGAGGGGAAGCAGAGGAGGTGGCCTAGCAAAGTCAGGCAGGTATCTGTGGGGGGATTTCCCCTGGCTGGGAGATGCAGTGACCTGCACAAAAGCTCTGGATGGAGATTCTAATCAACAGAGGCCTGGCATGCAGGTCCCAGCTCTTCACAGGACCACACCTGGGGGATGCTGCGCCTTAGCCAAGGTACCAGAATGTGGATGCTCCCTCTACAGGTGTCAGGCTCCCATGGGGAGATGGCAAACATTGTTCCAAACCTTCCTGTGCCTGAAAAGCCACAAACCACATCACTCAAAAAGCCAAAGAGCAGAGCAGTTCCAGGGCTGGTTCCCAGGAGGTTCCAGTGCAGCCCAAGCAGTCTCACTGGATCAGTGCAGCGGCTCCTGAGGCTGGAATCAACTCCTGGGGCTGGAATCTTCTTGCTGATTCTCACTGGGGCTGCAAGAGCCAGTGTGAGATGACCCAGTTGGACTGAAACCTCCTCAGCAATCATACCCTATCCTTCAGGAATGTGCATGTGCTGCCAGTCAGCATGTATAAATGCTGAGAGCAGGCTCAGACAAGTGGCTGACAGATTTAAGCTGCGTCCAAACCTTGAAGAAAATTTAAGGGCAGCTCAGGAGAGGCCAAGCTTTCATGTAGTGGCTGTGGACACCCCAAGCCACAAGCAAGCACCCTGAACTCCAGTCCTCCTACACAGGGTACAGACATTACACATGCCTTGCAGACCCTGCATCCAAACCAGCTGCCCCAGCTGTGCTGACAGTGCAGAGAAACAGGTATTGCAGGGAATGATTCAATCCATTCAGAAGTCTACAGCAGGTCAGGGTCAGGCACTTCCTAAAAATATCCATTTCCCTCCAGCGACTGTCAAAGGAGGCTGGAGGAGGGGACTGGATCAGTAGCAGGTAATTGCAGCAGAGTTCTCTGAACCCAGAGCGGTAAAGTCTCCTGCTGTGAAGCCCAAACACAGCCAGAAACAAGGTCTGTGTGATGCACAAACCTCAACATATCCCAGATAAGTCTCCAGCCCTTGTGAGACTCGCAAGCACAACAGCAGACTACAATCCTCCCACCAGCCCCAAAGAGGCAAAATACAGGGAAGCCCTGTACTAAAAGGAAATCTGGAGGATGAACATAAGAGGGCTAACCCAAAAGGTGCAGTGAAGACCAGGAGGGCTTCTATCTCCAGGCTTATGAGCACTGAAAGACATCACCACTCACCTTATTTCCCAGGAAACCCTGGCAGGATCTGACCTCCCTTTGACACGCTCCTCCTTTCTCCTTTTTGCAGTCAACCAAGACCTATATGACATTACAACAAAAGAAATGTCAGTAAGCCCAATCTTGTCCCCTCCCTCCAACCAAAAAACTTCAATTTCCTTAATTTTTCAACATAAGGCTGCACTGAAAAGCAGTTATATATGAATTGCAGCTTATATATATATTTAAAGATTTCTCTGTATATTTTATATATATTACCTATGTAAATATATATACACGCATATATACAAATATATAAATTGGTGAAGGGATGGGGTCCCCATGCAAGTGGCTGAAGCAGCAGCACATTCCTCTGCAGCCACCAGAGTTCAGGCATCAGTGATGGAGCCCTACAGCCTGTCCCATGCTGGACACCCACGATGATCCAGCAACGTGGCATAAAAATGAGCAAGTTGGGGTCCTCCTGAGATGTTCACTGCCAGCTGTAAAGCAATCCCTCAAACACTCCTAAGGAGTAATGAGAGGGAACACAGACAGAAGTGTCAGGGAGCCTGGGTAGGCCAGAGCTGTGAGGAACAGGGATGGAGGCAGCAGACTCCTGCTCCATGACCCAGAGCTTCCCAGTGTGATCATGGAGAGGACGTGGGCTGTTCCTCGTGGTGACCTCCAGACACTGCTGACACCCCTCATTACAGCCCAAGGGTCACACAGGACAGCCAGGTGGACATCAGGCTGTTGTCCAGGTTCTGAGCACTCTGCTGGGTGCTGGTCCTTGCAGACTCTTTTCTCCCACCATCCAGGTCCCCATCCTCTCCTTCTCAGGCCACAGAGCCCTTGCTGGCACAGCCATAAATCACACAGCCATATATCAAAGAGTTGTCTATTGCACAGGCTGCTGGCAGTGTGAGTGTGAGGCAGAGCAGGGAAGGAGGCCTTTATTACCATCAAAATCGCCTCATCACTCAGCCTACTTAACCCAGCCACATTTGCACTGCTAAATTTGGGAGAGTATGAGAAGCATTCCCTCATAATGGGAGGTGGGGGAGGGACAAGCCGGCTTCTGGCCTTCTTTAACTCCCTGCCAAGTGCTCTGTAATTCAAAGTCCATGTCAGGGAAGCCACCCCTAGCTGCAGAGCAATGGCCCAGACCCAGGAAACCTGGAGATCTGTGCCTTAACCCCTTCCAGTCAGCATCTGAGCTTGCCCATTTTAAGAAAATTATTGGGTCAGGCTTTAGGAAACCGCTCCCACTGAAATAAAAGGTATCCAGGAG
>VZTJ01003848.1:1208066-1247388 GCA_013397795.1 Orthonyx spaldingii
CCCCATTTCCTTCCTTTGATGCAAAATTGTGCTTACAAAGCAAAAAGATGAAACTTTTAATGCCTCACAAATGCTGAGGGGAATGCAGAATAAATGTACAGCAAAGCATTTTCAGCCCTTTTCCTTCAGCACCTCCTCTTTGCATAGCAAAAATAAAAGTTAGATACGAAGAGCTAATTCTTTGTCCACCCTGTAGGAGCGATCCGCTCACCAGCACACCTGAGCATTTGATCAAACCAGCACAAGTGCCAAAAAGAATGATTTTCACAGCAAATTGATACCCACAGACACCAAAACAATGATGCAATTCTCTACTAGAAAGAATGGAAAAAAAACCTTGTCACCTTCACAAAAACATCTAACTCATTGTAAAGGACTCTAAAAATGCAAATTTGGTTGTTATCACTAGTGCTATTGAGTTATACACGTCTATATGGAACAAGCATAGTTTTAATTTCAGAGTTAGAGGCATCTCCTTTTTTATGGTGCAAGTCATCCTCAAAATTACGTTCTTCAGCAGAAATTCTGTTAAAACTAAGAAGAAAAAAAATTGATTTAACACTTGTGTCATCTTGTTTGAAATGAGACGATGAAGCCCAATAAGTTGATCCACACATGGCTGGTGGCAGCTGTGGGTTACAAACACAAAGCTGCCCAAGAGTCCAGGAGGATCCAGGTGGAGGAATAAAGTGCATCAGGATCCATCCTTTCCCTCATATATGAGGCTATGGTTGGGCATCAAAACCTTCAGAAGCTGACACCATTGCTCCACGAGAACCTACATCTCAAATTGGATCTGTCCCATCAAAAAAAAGCCACCTTCAGAGTATGGCACCAGGGACTTTGGAAGGTCTTACCTTTAGCAGAAGCTAGTAAGGAAAAAAAGGGATTGAACACCTGAAGATCAAGAAAGCAAAGTGAATATTCAATGAGAAAACCACTTACATACCTGCTGGACAGGAGCGCTGCTGCACTGGAAAAGCTCTGGGACAAAAGAAAATATCTTCCAGCTGGGTAAAACAATGGCTCCGTTTCAAGAAGGTGCATGGGGAGGTATTCCAGTAAGTGACTGCATGCTATAATCCTCAGGACACGGCCACAAATGACTCAGGGTGACCCAGGAAAAAACAGGCTAAAAAGATGGTAGGAACTTCCAGATGCTTTTATCCACAGCTGGCATTCTCCAGAGGATTTTGTGAGTTCGTATGTCCATGCATCTCATGAGCCTAAAAATCCTTGGGAGCTACGAAAAGGACCAGACTGCCAGGCTCCTCCAAATGTTATTCCAGACCAGTGGGATGCACGGGGTTGGGACCTTCAGAGAGAAGAAAGGGATAGGCCATTACACAACAGCTCTTACCATGTCGGACAAGATTTGTTCCCATGGAAATTCCTATCTTTTGATTTATTGTTGCACAGAAGGAAGGTTTTAGGGTTGTTTTTCTCTTTTTTTGATCTTGAATGATTTATTTAAATGAACATAACAGTGAGTACCGGCACAACACGGAGCCACCACCTCCAGAGGCCTCATAGGTGCTCGCTGATGTGAGAGGAGGAGGAGGACAAGCCATCGACTGAAAAAAGTTCTCACCTAACCAAGAGATCTTTCCAAAACCCTCTTCTTTTTCTTTTTGTCAGGTGAAAAGACACAGTTTTCCTCCCCTCTCCTTTTTTGCACACCTTCTAATGAGGTATCTTTTCTACCAGGGAACAGAAGGATGGAAAGGGTTGTAAAGCAGCAGGTCAGCAGCATCATCTGCTTTCTTGACTTCAGTGGAAAATGTCTCTCCACCACCAGGAGAATCACACCTTCAGCAACCCGCATCGACGTCTGACCCAACCCATCAATGACATAGCAGAAACACTCAACTCTTGAGTACAACAACCCACTGTGACCTCGGCCCAGGCAGAGCCACACTTCCCACCTCAGCCTTCAGAGAAAACAAACACATCCCAGCAAAGTGTCTCAAAATGCCCAGGGAATTAGTCATAAAGATTCGAGTACCTGACGTATATAAACCCATCATAATCTGGGGAGTTTGGGTTGTTTGTTTTTTCAGTTCTTTTAATCTGATTTTACTAATTGTGCTGGGAATAGAGTTGCTGGGATTTTTGTTTGTTATTTTAAAATATGAAAGCTGTCACATAAACACAGGCAAGTGCCAGGCCCGGATGTAATGCCCAGCAAGCGCTGAAAGGAAACTCAAGTAACTCTTTGCCTGACATTGCCTTCTAGTTCATCTGTAAAAAAAGACAAAACAGCAGAGAGCAGCTGAGAGCCAAAAGAGGTTTTTTCACTTTGTTTTAGCTGCAGTAGCACAGGAAGGTGATAACATTGTGTGTAATGTAACCAAGCAAAGGAGTAATGAAAGTGCAAGCAAATAGATCAAAGAGCACAGGGTTAAGGAAAAGGTGTGATAATCATTTGCTTTGCTAATTGTGTCAATAAAGTCCTATCTACCCTCAAACAGCGGAAACGTCATCAGATATTTAAAAAGGAAAAATCAAGTGAATAATTAAATGTACAAAACCCCGACATTTTTTACCCAGATGTTCTCTTTAAAGGGTTGATTAGGAGAATCACATGTTTATTTTAAATAAAATTCCACTGACTTTGATCATGTCTAAGTCACCTCACATACAAAATCTACTTTGAACCAAAACTACTTCTTCCCTCGGGAAAATAATCAAAATTGCCTTCTCTTCAGGAAAGATGCAGCATTACCACAACCCAGGCTAAGCTGGCTCATGGAGACAACACCATAACCCGTGAAAATCTGGTGTCTTTGCAAGGTGTTTTTGTTGTTACCAAACCCAGCATGCAAATCAGTACAAGGCAATTGGAAGTCTGCAGACAGGCTCGCAGATGAAGTTGCACTTGAAGTCTGCTAATTCGTGGAAAAAGAAATCTGAATCGCCTTGTCCTTGCTTTTAGTGTTTTCCCAGTGATGGGGAGGGTTAGGAAATGAAATATTCCCTAACCTCCCCCTAGCTAAATGAACTGAAGCTGAAGAATGTCTGACCCAAGTCCCTGAGCTGACGAAAACATTTCGGAAAAGGATTTGAATCTCCCAAAATAACTCCCATCCCACTAATTACACAGCTAATCTCAGCCACTCTGATAACTATATGACATTGAAAATGCCTGTAAAACCTATTTCTCTACAGCAAGAACACCTGCCCAAAATCCTCGAGCTAACTGTTTCCTCCATAAACCAATTACCTGTAAAATATTGAGCATGCAAACAGAGATGAATCTCTGTCTCCAGAGAAATGAGGCTTGTCCCACCAACCCAGCCCCTCGCTGTGCTGTGCCTGATGCACCAGCAGGGCTTTTTCTCCAGGCTCCAGCACAGATGTGTCAATATGTACTCTGCTCAGTTCCCCTGGGAGACGAGCCCAGCAGTCTTCACTGTCCAACAAGCGAAAATGTAATTTTTTTGTTTTCTATCTTTTCTATCTCCCCCCATCTCGCATATACCACACCACTTACAGCACTCCCATCACCTGCCTTCAAGCCCAGCTGGATGGCAGCAGGACTCACAGGCTATGCAAGAGCTGAGTGACCAGCATCTTGCACAAGTTATGTTTTTACATAAACATATGGGCTTTTCTAGTCAGGTTGTAACAGATAAACCGATGGCAGATGATTAATGTTCACTTTAGGCATCCTTCTTCATGGTATGGAGGAACCTCAGTACCTCCCAGCCCCGGATGTAAGGAGAAGACACTTTCTCACTGCTTCCCTGTTTGACAGGCAGATGAAATTCAAACCCCTGTGCCCAGCACGTGCCTGAAAAGACAACTTTCCAGTTCTCTGGACTCTACCCTTAAAGTGCGCCAGATTGTTCAGACTGAGCACACTGCCTGCTGGGAAGAACATGACCACTCCAGCTCGCTCCACTGCTGCTTCCCGCTCAAACTGGAGAGTTTTCCTTGCAGACTGTCCATGAGTGTTGCCTAACACCAACAGTTTAGATCTTGCCCTTAACAACTCACAGAAGGGCATGCAGCAGGCTAGCAGCAAAGCCATGAAGCGCATCCAGATTTTTCAAGTCATGGGCCAGGACTCGAAAAACACATTCATCTTCCCCATCCCTTGACAAGGAACAACTCCATGACGTGTACACAACAAGGGCTGAATCACTCGCACACAGAAACACCACGCACTGAGCACATGGTCAGCTCTGAGCAAACAAGGCATCACCCTCAACACCAGAGCAGCACCCTGAGACCACAGCTCCGCTCCAGGGGCAGCAAGAACCTGTCAACACGAGCTGGAGGAAACCAGCAATGAGCAAAGTGTGCCCTGCAACAGAGAGATCCCAAATGATTAATAAAAACACAAAAAGAGTTGAAAGACTTGTTCCTCATTAGTTGAAAAATACATGAGGAAGAAAGAAGGAGTCCCACCTGTTAAATTTTGAATGTTAAAGAGTCCCAAGTGCAATGGCTCATTTTAAAAAACAAGGGATGCTTTCTGTGCCTGTGTTTTATTTTAAGGAAAGGGCTGGGTTTTTTACACTCTAACATGTTCATTACAACCCAGCTATGTGAGTTAAATGCAGTAAGGGACCTGTTAAACCTCATGATCACTGCAGTAAGCTCCAGCAGTGACTTTATTATGGGCAAGAATGCAATTGGGGCATTCATGTCTGCTGCTTCTGCCACCAGGCACTGTGAGTAGTTGTGTGCTCAGGTTGCCAACACAAAAATCCCCTCCTAAACACAAGGTGAGCTTCACAAAATGGCTTTGTTACATCCCCATGCAGAAGAACATCTCCAGATACAGAGACCGCTTATCAAGGTCAATGTCACCCAGTAGAGAATAAAAAGCAGGGGGGGAAGAAAACAATTAAACTTTTCTGGTTTTTAATAAATCCTCTAGTGAATGGTTGCAGGTGTATTTGCTGAAAGGCAGAAGTTTGCTGCTGTGGGTATCTCAGCTACCACGAGGCAATGCATTTCTCCTGGTTTAGTGAGCCAAAGCAGGCTCAGCACCAGCCCTGGCAGAAGGAAGAGGACAGGACCAAGGCCAGACCGTCCCCTGTGATAACATCCAGCTGGTGAATCAGCTCAAGTCACCTCCAAAACCTCTCCTTGGCTTCCTGTTCTTAGGCATGAAATTTCAGAAGAGCTGTAGATTGAATCTGGCATAGCAGTGGGGGTGGCAAAATCAGGGAGTTCCGGGTCAACAGGACTTGTGTTTTGTATCAGGGAGGAAACATGAACTTGTTTGCTTTATGCAACTATGGAAGGACACCAGTTAACAGTCTCTTATATCATGTGCCTATAATACTTACCTCCTTATAAAAGATAAATAAACAAAACCAATTATTTCCCACTGAAACACAAAGGAAAAAAAAAAGTAAAGGTTGCTGCTCCTTTTTCTCCTCACTCAGCAACACCAAGTTTTTGGAGTAACCTGACTGCTTTTGAGGGCTTCACAAGCTTGGCCAACATCCCAGGCAGTCCCTAGAGCTGGGGCTTTTGCTCCCAGATCAGAAAAAGCAGCTATGGTCAGGACACAGTAATTAATGGGGGGAGGGCACTTTGCAGATGCTCCACCAGTCTGTGACCAAGCGCAGACACGTGCACATCCAATGCCTGAGTATTTTAGGAACACAAGATGAAGGCAAGAACCATTTATCTTGCCTCACCCTACCATTCTTCATCCTAAAAATCAATTCCTTTCTGGGAATTCTAGTGAAGAGGGGAAGGTGGAAAAAAGACAAGCACAGAATGATTGCCTGGGAGATTGGGAATTCCCACATACACTCCACCCAAAAAAACATTGTTTGGTATAGCATCGAGTGCAACATAAAAATGCTTCCAAGAACTCTTGTAACAGTTTCACAGTAAAGTGTACATTTTAAAATGTAAGTCTGCTATTCCATTGAAGGTATCATCACACATATTTGTGTCCCTCGCATCCATGCAGGACTCCTCACCCACACTCGGGATGGGTCTGCCCACCAACCTCAACCAACACCCAAGTGACCAAGGGACTGTGTATCTACAGCCCAACTTTTTACACAAAATGCTGGTCATGACTATGCTATTTTGACTTCACAAAGTGACTCCACATGGAGATCACAAGCTGGGATGCTACAATTTGAAGCACTGCTGAGATGCCTTACAATTAACCCTGTTCTGGTAACCATTTTTGAAGACAAAAAGCAAAATCTTAAGCAAATGTCGCACAATCTGACATTTTAAGCACCTAATGTCACCTTGGACCATTTTCAAAGTAAAATTTAATAACCTTATTCTCCATCTGCACCAGCTGACACAGATACATTAAGAGAAAAAAATCGTAAAAACATTCCCTAAGGAGAAGCGGGGGGAGATACTCTCCTGATAAATGGCAGACTGTTACATAAAAAGACCAAAGGAACATTATATAAAGATAAATATTAACTAGTCTTTTTATAGTATTCAAGACATGAATGTTTCCCAACTTGAGTAATAATACCAAAAAATAAATTATTTCATGCTATCAAAATCACCTCTAACATGGAACAACATAGTATTCCACACATCCTCCTCTAGGCAAAAGATGTTTTACAATGAACTGAAGAGTGTGATTCTGGAGAGCTACTGGATTGCCTCACCTGGAAAAATTGAAAGGTCACAGAGAAACAAAGTCCAAAAAAAAAGACCATTTCAGCCTTGAACCACTTGCAGCTCAGACAATGACCATGCTCCTTCTGAGATGCAATCAGGCTCCTTGGTAGGAGGAACATCCACTTGGAGCACTCATTGATCCAAGAGTGTGGGATACTCAAAAACATACTCATAGAAAATAGACTGGTGTGCCCAGTGGCCAAACATTGACGTCACGAGATGCACATGAGGGGAAAATCAGACCTGCAGAGCCACAGAAGTGGATGCAGTAACGCAAGGGACAGCACTCCAGGACAGCACTTCATGCCTCCTGCTCTCCCAGGGCTGTGCATTCTGGCTTCAAAGCTGTTTTACAGAAAATGGGGTCCCCAGGCTAACCTTGCAGAGATAAGTTGTAACCCTTAAAGTACATGAGGGAATGGATTTTTGCACTTTTTTTTTTTTTTGTTTGTTTGCTTGCCTTTTTAAGATAGACTGTCAATTACATCCACTATCTCCATCATCAACTTCAACTACCACAAGAAAGTCAAGATCTGTGCAGCACAATGAAAGTCAGGTTCCCACACCTGGGTGAAGGAAGGACCCTTCCATCCCACGGTTCACACCCAGGTGGGTACCATTTCACCTCCCATGCTGCCAGCAGGCTCCAACAAGAGCCTCTTTCTTTTCCCTGGTCCCTCCTGCAGGCACACAGCAGCTCTCCCAGCAATGGCTCTCCCACATCCCGTGCCTAGCACCAAAGACCTGCCGGTGCTCTCACAGGTGTGACATGGAGTTGTTGCTCCATCTCCAGAGCTGTTCCACTGCATGTCAACACACAGCCCAGTGCCAGCTTCCCTCACTGGGCACTGCTACAATTCGCAGAAAATTAGGAATTTGCTGCAAACTCGCTTTGTGCCTTGGCCAAAATGACCCACAGTTCCCCACACCTGGCTTGGTCACCACGAACCATCCCAGTTTCCCAGAGCAGGGCTCAGTCTGAAGCCTGCAGATGCTTTCTGCTACCTTTTATTTATGATTTTCAGTCTAGAGCATTAGTTACTAGCTTACAATGAAAGGAAAGAAAAATCACTATGCCAGCTGCAAAAATAATCTTCCTGCTCATTACATTTTCAGTTCTTTATCTTAGACCTAGTCTTTAAGCCTTCAGGATCTAGGCTGTCACCATGCAGGCTAACAACATGCTTTGTAGTCAAATAAATGCTGAAATTCTCACAAGACTACATCGCTCCAGGAGCAAAGGAGTTGTGCTAAAATTATAGAAGTGGCTAACAGAGAGATCAATTGGATGCTATTAAAAAAAAAAACAAACCCACAGAGCAGAAGACACCAACCCCTTACTTTTCAAAGATAAAATCAATCAACTCCAGGCATCTTGGTCGCAGCTGACATTTGCTTTCATCAACCCCCCACCACTGCAGCCTCCTGAAATCCCTCTATTAAAATGGATTTGCAATTGTCCCCATTTATGCCATCACTGTCCCCATTTATGCCATCTATGCTGTCCCTGCTTCAGCTCCAAAAAGGCAGAGTTGGGATGATGGGCTTGGTCCTCTGAAGGCAGCAGTGGGACAAAAACAGAGCCAATGCCTTCAGTGCTGGGGAAGTTTGATCACTGTGGCACTGGACCAACACAGCTCCAGCCCCACAAACACCAAGCTGATTTGCTGGCCCAGTGTGGCCAAA
This sequence comes from Orthonyx spaldingii, assembly GCA_013397795.1. Classification (NCBI taxonomy): domain Eukaryota; kingdom Metazoa; phylum Chordata; class Aves; order Passeriformes; family Orthonychidae; genus Orthonyx; species Orthonyx spaldingii. The sequence continues at coordinate 1,216,380 of VZTJ01003848.1, forward strand.
AGGGGAGGTTCCTGAGCCCCTCTCTGGGTCTCCCTGGACCTCAACTCCTCAACCCAAAGGAAGCCACACTCTGCTCTTGCTGGGAGCATTTATCGCGGGCAAAGCAAATCAGCCCAAAGCTGCCGAGAAGCAGCGAGGGGGTAAAGGCCAAGAGGGAAAAAGACATTTTTTAATGAGCTTAAGTCACCTCTTGCAGGACTGACGCATTTCCAACTTAATATCTGGCTCCTTTAAAATCTGAATCCTTGGTGGCTGCCTCCTCATGCAAGAATAGGACAGAAGCCCAGTGGTAATGACTTTCCCTGTGCACTGTCACACTTGGCTTGAGGTCCAAGCATCCCTGTGGAGCCCAGCAGAAGCCCCACGTGCTCCGGGGCTGGCACAAGGCTCCGCAAAGGCAACTGAGGTGAAGATTTCCAAACAGCTCTGAGAATACCAGCACAGAAACATTTTGGCAGATTAGGCTCTGTCTTCCTATTACTTTTTTGAAAGGTCCTACTTATTAAGGGCACATATTCAATATTCAGTAAATAATAACAGAAAGTGTTTGCCATTAAGCCAAAACCCATGGAATAATCTTGACTCATTCCAGTTGTCAGATCCAAATAAATGCCTGCCCTGCTGTTACAGGCAGCTTTAACATGCAGCTCAGTGATCAGGACCTTCATGAGGTGAAAAAAAATACTATTATTAGAAAAGATTTTGTAACAGTGTAGGACTTGGCTTCATCTATACATAGATGTTGCATTGGTTTAATTAAATCAGCATGGAAAGGTTCTATTTATTGCATCATACAGTTACACTATTAAGTTACAGCCCAGGACTCATTTTTCTGCTGATATCCAAGAGTAAATCCTTTTTCTGCTGATGCAAGGATTCCTGTCAGGGACAGCACTCCAGCTCTACCTGTGCCATCCCATGTGTTTATGAAGGGATGTTTTGCTCACTGTCTTGTACTCACAAAGCTCTCCTGACCATGCACCAGTTTTAATTCTACTAAACAAAAACATTTCAGTCCTACCAAGTCTCTATTCCTACCAATGTCCTTTCACCTCCATCCTTAGTAATGATTATTGCAGCTACCTCAAGAGGAAAAAAATAGAAACCCAAAAAACAAGACCTCTGAAAACATGTCTGGCTCCTGTATAACCCTCTCCATGTCTGCAAAACCAGCACAGAGCCCAGCAGTGACAGGGAGCTGCAGGGAATCAGCTGTTTGCTCCTCACCCCTGGAGCTGCCTCCCACCAACCCTGCACCTCGCACACCAGGGCAGCAGTCAGGGTCCAGCTCAGCTGCATGGATGGATAACCTCCCCAGGATGGCATTCCCATTATTCTGATGCCTGAATGTGCTCACAAATTCCACTAACCTTCCTGTAACCCAGAGATTTCTAAACTTTTATTCCAAGACTGACAGCATGTTGCACTTCTTCTCACTAATTTATTGCTAACAATATTTTTATTTTAATCATGTCTAGGCTCTTAAATACTTAATGACCTGGTTTTCTGAAGAGCTTACATGCTGTGTGGAAAAATAAGGGAAAAAGGAGGGATTTTTTATCACTACATTAGCATCTAAAGGCATCAAAGGAATTCCTAGCCACATACCACTTGCTATATGGGAATGCAGTTAAATAGTGTATTTACATGCAAAGCCTGTGAGACTCAGGAGACGTTACAGAATCAGAGATTCATAGAACAGTTTAGGTTGGAAGGGACCTTTAAAGGTCATCTAGTGCAACCCCCTCAACAACATCTTCAATTCCATGAGGTTGCTCAGAGTCACATCCATCAATGTTTCCAGTCCAAAAAGGTCTCTTCTCTTTTGCAGGAATGCTGCTGCCCTGGAGGGTTCTCCATCCACACTCCCCAAAGTTTGGCATTTCTCTCCTCTCTGCTTTTGCCATAGTCCCACTGATGGAAGCACTGCCACTCCTCCGAAGGCCACAATGCAGGTGACTGCTCTTTGACTAGCTCCAGAAAAAAAAAAATTGAAAAAAAAAGCTAGAGTTGGATGAAGCTGTTTAAACACCAACCTGAGCTCACTGGATAGGGAGGGAAAACCTAGAGTTTGTACAACTGGTCCTGCAGCACTGACCATCCACCAATTCCATGGCTCCGCTGCCAAGACTCAGCCAAAGCCTTCCACAGCCTCCCAGCAGAAAGAAAGTCCACCAAAAAGCCTACCAAACCCAGAGGTGAAGTCAGGGATGGCTCTCCCCTGCTGTGCAAATCCTTAACACCAACAGCAGGGCCACCTGTCACCTCACCTGATTGTGAAGCTGCTGCCTGAGCTCATGTCTCTGCTTCCCAAGAGCTGCTGGAGAAGACCAGCTTTTCTTCAGCATATCTGACTTACCCTTGCCAGGAGCAAACAACCCCACCTCTGCCTCTCTGTTAACTTCAAAGGAGCCAGGATTTCCCTCTCATGGCCATAATCTGCTCCAGAGACAGAAGATCTGTTTTCATGCAGATGCCCATCTTTTATCACAAAGAACGGAGAGAGATTATTGCAGGTGACTCTATCGTTCCTTACGTCAAGATACCGTTAGCCCCAGTTTGCAAGTCCTCACTGAAGACTGCTTATCAAGACATCATTTTTGCCAATCTGCTTCCTAGGCTGAATTCAATTCTCCTGGGGATGATGCTGCAGCAGAAATTGGTGCCCTTTCCAGACCCATTTTCCCATTTACTTAAGATGGCAAGTGCAGAGCTGGTACTCACAGCAGATAAGCAGAATGCAGGATACAGTTGGTAAGGAAGCTCCAAGGCTAAAGAAGAAGAAAAGGAGGAAGGAGAGGACATTGAAACACATGATAGGAACAGGTAACACATCATAAGAATATCATAGGCAGTGGCATACTGACAACTGAACTTCATGATTCGGGGCTAGAAAACAGCAACAATAATTAAAATATTATAGGAGATTAAATTTACTATTTTTTTTTCTCAAGAAGATGACGCCTCCTGCCCTCCTCTGACCCGACGCTGGTTATTTGGGAGTTGGGCTGCCAGGCCAGGCACGTTTGTGGCTGATGCAACCCTGCAGTAACTGTGGTGCCAGGCGCTGCTCCTGCAGCTGACACGGTGCTCACGATCCCCTGCCTGCTGATCCGGGCACAGGGAGGACGTGGCAGCTGCGGCGTGATGCAGCAAGGATATAAAAAGTTGAGGACTCAGCCTGGAGAGCGGCAGCCAACCTGCGCCAGCAGCGTGCCAGAATCACCTTTCACCTACATCTGCCGAGCCGCCTTCCCGATAGGAGATTATCTCGGGAAAACGAGCCCCGCCGTGGCTGCTCGCTCCAGCTGGGCCTGGGATCAGAGTTATGTCCTTCTAGGACATATCCCCAGTGATAGGGGAATCAGAACAGGTTCTCCTAGGAAAAGAGAACCTCTTCCTATCCCTGGTGATTCCTGAAGTGCTCAGCGCCATCCACCCCTCCAGAGGCTGGCTCCATGCTGGGGACAAGCAAGGTCCCAGCTGTCTCAAGCAGGGGATTGATGCTCCCTTCCCAAAAAGGGGCACCAGGGAACAGTGCCAACATGTCAAAAAGCTCCAATGGCTTTTTCAGCTCCCATTCCCTGGCTCTCTAGCCTGGGAGCAAGGCATCACAGACTCGGGACCTGAGAGCCGGCAACAAAAATCTGGGAAATTCTGAGAGAAAACATCAGAAATCATCAGCCCCAGAGGCAGGCACCAGAAGCCACCAGTAAGAGAATGTTTAGAGCCAAATCTGATCTTGATCCCATCAAAATGCTCTCACTGACTCCTGTGCTGGATCAGGCTGTGCACGCCTGGTCATAACCAGGTTTTGGTCTCTTCCACATCCTCCCCAGGGCCCAGCTGGCTCTGGCTGATGTGCTCACTGCAGCTCTGCCATTCAGCAGCATGGAATTCCAAGCTATCAGAAGTGCTGAAACTTTGAGATGTCAGAAAACCCAAGAAGAAATAATTCCAGCTGGTTTTTTTGCTGCATTTTTTGTCTGCCTACCTGGGTTCACATTAACGTCAACTTTTAATTTATTTATTTGGCTATCTATCTTTTTTAAGTCCTTCTACAACCCTTTAAAGTCATCCACATGCTGTCACTATATATACATCACCACACCAAAACAATGTTACAAGACTCTTGATTATACAAAAAGCACCAAAAACTACTTTTTTCCAATGGATAAATTAGTATATCAAAGCAACTGGTGTATCTGGCAGAAAAGACAGAACTCCTTAGAAATATGTTTTAAGGAAGAAAGTGGCAAGATCATTGTAGACATTACTATTTTTTTTCTACTTCATAAGCAGCATGGATTAACCATGCCAATAAAAATGACCTGGAAACCTAAACTGAAGTGCCTTGGTCTTGATTTTGATCTTGAAACAACCTGGCCTAAGCTCAAGAATAATTTTTAGTATTTTTTTTTAGAACACATTACCTTCAAACCACCAGACCTGTGTTAGGCACCTTTTCCATTTTTTCCATGAGGCTGAAAACATGATCTGTGAAGTCACGTTTATCATGAGAGGCTTGTCCATCATCGCTATCTCGGCAAATACTTTTCCAAGGAAAGAGTGTTCTTTTCACAGCAGACGTGGGCTTTCCCACCACCTACCACCAGGAAATGCATCATGTCGATATCCAAACATGCCAAAGCCAGCCTGCTCTTTCCAGAGTGACACCAAAGTTCTGGCCTTGAGTAGACAAAGCCCATTTAACAGGTAACTGTTATTCTCACCCACACCGGGCAAATCTGCGCAAGAACTCACTCTCTCAAGGCTACATTTCCTCACAGCTGCCAGCCTCAGTCCACCCAGGTACTCAAGTTGGATGCAAACAGCTTATTGCAAGCAAAAGCTAAGGATCTGCATCAACTCTGAGCACACTTTAACTTTCTTTGAGGAGGTCTAACCACTCTCAGCCACATTTGGAAACATGCACAGCTGCCACATGCTTTCCCATGCAGTTCGTGTAGCAGAAACACCACGCTAGTAAGGACCTGAAACCAAGGGAAATTGCTGATTTTCCTTGAACTGCAACAGTTCCATTGGTAGAGATGTGCATCAATGCACCCAAGCTGCTTTGATCCAATCTCCCTATCTTCTCCTGAACACTCACAGCAGTATAAAATCATTGAAGACCACACAGGGGATTGGGAAGGATGAAAGGAGTCTGTTCTCTTCCAACCCTTACACAGCGTGATGAAGTGGTACAAACAGCCCCACTTGTGGAACACTGGGGAATGAGAAAATTTGTGATCCTCAACTGCCTTAATGTCACCACTTCCTGCCACTCTCCTTCTCCACATACCCTAAGAAAGAGACCTCTGTGAAATTGCCTTCTAAATCCAAGCCCTCAAGCACACAGCCCAGAAGCCTTCAACAGTTTATTGTAAACTATTTTAAGTGGTTCCTTTGCACAGTGTAGTCCTTTTCATTAGGATGGCCTGAGGCACATCAGGCGTAGTGCCTAAAGATCACAGCTCTGCATATCTAAAGGCACCAGGAATAACTCTGATGAATGTGAACCCTCCAAAGACCATGTGACGAGCCTCTCAGTGAAAGGGATGTTTTTTTTTAAACACGGTGACACAAAAATCACCAGAGGGGATCAAACTCAACCACCAATCTTAGTCAGCATCCGGTTCTCAGATGTTCTGGAGAGCAGACCCATGCAGTTGGCAGGAGTGAGAGGACACTCCTACTGGCACCCATTACTGGCATGCACAAACTATTTGCTGCATTCTCCAGCTTAATTAAATCGACAGTTTAAACTAATTCCTCAGCTTTGACTGGTAGCAGCTGAGAAGCTGACATGGCTCCCCTTCTGCCACCCGTGGCAGCTTCCAGGCTGCAGAGCAAGCAGCTGACAGAGATGACAACATCTACCATGGGGGTTGCATCACTGGGAGAACACCTGCTACAACCTCCAGTGTACCACAAGGTCACTGCTTAAACCAACCACTTACTTCCAGGTAGATGTATAGACATATTTTTTTAACTCAGATATCTCTATTCTTGTGGGTTTGCCCCACCACTCTAGCTAATGGTGGGATGTCTGCATTCAGAGCAAGGCACCAGGTCTTGAGAATGGTCCTTCCCACCTCCAAGGCTGAGAAATAATAAAAGCTGGATGAGGAAATGAGGGGAAAAATAAAACAAACACCCATATCACATCATGGTTCATTCATTGTTTGAAACAGCTGCAGCAGAAAATCTGCTTTTGTTTTTGCTGGCTTTTCCGGTTTTTTTCCCCCTTTCCTTCCACACACATGAAACAAAGCATGGAAAGCAAGGGCTCCTGTCAGTATCTACTCTGCACTGACTGTTCAATCCCAAGGGCCAGCCAGGGTGATGGGCCTCAAACTACAGTCACCACAAGTACAACTGGAGAGATAAACCCCTTATCTATGGCAGAATAATGCCTACTGCAGACTGCACCACTGCAAACAGCTTCTCTGACCCTCCACAGCAGGCTCTTGTCCTGCCTTCAGTGCATGTGTAGCTGGAGCTGCAATAAACCCACAGTGCTGAGGAGCACCCCTTGAAAGCCAAGTGAACCATGACAGTGCCTAAAAGCCTTGGTGTTTCACTCCAGCCCCTGTGATCCCCCATTTAAGAAGACACAAATAATTTAAACAAAGAACTGAAGCACTCAAAATCTGCAGAAAATTTGAAGTAAAAATTTCAGTTTAGCAGCAGAAAGTCTATTATGAACAAAACCATCATAGAATTACAACTGTATCTTCTTAGTCATCACTGACAAGATTATAACAAAAAATAAATAAATAAATATTACATGTACTTTTTATAACATGTATTGGGTTTTTATACCCCATATGGTTTCTTTTGGGGGCAAACTTTTAAGCAGGGCCTGTTGTGATAGGACAAGGGGCAATGATTTTAACCTAAAGGAAGTTTGATATAGATTAGATTTAAGGCAGGAATTTTTTTAGAATGAAGGTGCTTAACACTGGAACAGGTTCCCCAGAAAGTGTTGAAGCACTGGAAAAGGTTGCCCAGAGAAGTTGTGGATACCCCATCCCTGGAAACATTCCAGGTCAGTCTGGATGGGGCTTTCAGCAACTTAACTGAGTTGAAGACGTCCCTGCCCCACAGCAAGGGGGTTGGACTAGATCCATTTAAAGGTCCATTCCAACCCAAACCATTCTAGGATTCTATGACATTGCCAAACAATCCTGCTAAAGAAGACACAATCACAAAAAATAAACAGTTTTCATTTTTGGTCTTTCTAAATAGTGCCTTTTCCACAGCCACCAAGCTTGGGGCTTAGTACCAGAGCTGGGTGAAGGTTGGTTTTAGCCAAGGCTGGTCTCACTAGAAATTTCACCTCTCTCTGCAGGTGAGTGCAGGTGAACTGGGGACATCAGCACAGCAGGGTTTCAAGGGCAATGAGACTCTGCTGGCAGCTGGAGGGCAAAGAACTTCTGAGAGAGCTAAATATGTCAGGCTGCACCAGCAGGAGACCTTGGCTCTGAGGTGCTACATCCCCCCTGGGAGCTCATGTCCAAGAAGGATGTGTTTGAACAGAGCCTGGTAGAGGATCAAGCTGTCAGAAGCAGGAGGGGAATGACGAACCCCTCTTAGATGGGAGGACAGAGTGAGCTGCCCGTGTCAGACCTGCACAGCTCAGTGGGTATGTAAAGGTATGAGGTATGCTGTCTGCATCATGGAAACTGGGATTTAAGCTAAAGGACAACGCTGACACAAGAACAAGTGAGCATCAGCTGGCTGTGAATGACTTCAGGCTGCAGCAAGATGGTCCCTGGCCATGCCAAACTCTGGATGCCTTTCAGCAGTCACAGGGCAGGCAGCCCAATCAGTCTTAAGATGCAGCTTGATAAATTTATTAATGAGATTATATGCCTTGGCTGCTCATGAGGTTAAGGAAGAGACCTTCATGATCCAAGCAGCATTACAAACTCTTGTGTTCCTCCTCTCATTAGAAAGTATTTCTTAATTGGCTGCTGCTTATCCTGTACCACCTGTATGCCACAACTCTTAGAACTATCCTCTCTGATAGGAACTCATTCTGGACATGTAACAGGGCACTCTGGAAACTCAGAGGTTTAAAAGCCTACTGCAGGTACAGCACTGAGGACAGGAGATTTCCACATCACAGGGAACCACTTCTCATCGTTGGACTATGTATCACCAACATAAATAACGCATCAAGTCTCAACTACCAGCAAGGACAAAAGTACACCGTGACAGAGAGTGCCATGTATTGTAGGGATTACCCTACTCCTCCAAGGACAAGAACTCCCAGAGCTTTCCAGTGATTTTTGTGATTTTGGTCAGCACAAGCAAGGCTCCATCACCTTTGTCCACTCCTGAAAGCCCTTCAGATGCATGCTGCAATAAATCCAGTTTCTTCTCAATGTATACAGAGAGACGTGGTCCCTAACATCTCCCAGTGCATCTCCATCCCACTGCCTTGAAGTCCCTCCCCTACATCAGACACTCTGGTTTCTTATTCCCTAAATACTTCCAGCAGTTGTTTGGGCTGTCTTTGGAGATTACAGCTCAGTGTTCTTCTAAGCCATTTGTTTTCAAAGGTACTCAGATACTTTGCCTGTACCTTTGATAGGTTTCCAGCTTTCAGATCCGTGTGTTTAGATAAAAATTACTTTCAAGCCCAAGATTCATAGTTCAGCCTTTCAGCTGCAGATTTTCAATGACCAGATCTCAGCTAAGCCCGTAAATGCGGCTGCTGCCTTGCCAACATGTGACACCATTTCCTCCTGGACATCCCCAGTGGCTCTGATACAACTACCAGGATACACAGATGGATTCATTTCTTGTATTCCACTGCCTTCTAACGTAAGGCTTGACTCGGGAGCTGCATGAGAGCAGCGGGTTTGTGTCAGCCAAGGCACCCCCAGCTCCCTGCCAGGCAGGGAGGTGTCTCCATGCATATCTGCTGAGGGGTCCCATAGGCTCCACAGAAAACCTGGGACCCCGGTTTTGCCTTCGTACTCTCAGCCAAGCAAAGGGAAAGCCTGTCTGTGCACAGGCACAGCTGCAGTGCTGCCTCTACCTAAGTGAAATATGTCTCATTGGCTCTGAGGACTTAAGGGAAAACCTGAGCACAGGTGCTCCAGCCTGCAGGAAGCTCAGGGGCAACTGGCTGGAGACAAACCTCAAGCCACCCCTGCACAATAAACCACAGCATATGTCCTCTAAAATGCTCCAGCTGCAGCTGGTCAGGAATAAACAGGAGTTCTGTTTTTAATAGATTCAGGTAGCACCCAAATTTACTCTGGAATATAACGAGTGAGTTTAGACAGATCTCGCTGTGCATGGCTGGGCTCTCCCAGGTGGAGGTGGTCCAATCTCTTGGAGAAGCTCCACCTTCAACAAAGCCTCATCTAGCACGAGGCCCTCCCACCCTTCAAAACAAGAAACTACAGCCAATGACAGCCCCAAAGCGCTGAGGATTACTTAGTGTTTGGATAACCATTTGTAAGTAAGGAGCCCTGTGAAAGCACAGGGAAATATGCAAATACAAGGCAAAGCAGAAACATCAGCATCTTACAGAGGTTTGCCCTCATTCTATCAAAGCCTGGCAGCAGTGATATGTTCCCCCTCCAGTAAAGCTACTGGGATTGTGTCACCTGCTTTAACACACTCGTCTTTGGCCTTCTACGTGCCAAGAGTGCCTGAATTTAATTAGTATCCCCATTTCATTTATATTTTGTATAAAGGACGGGGATGTTTGCAAAGGGAATCCACTTCTCATTTCAGACCCCTGACCAGGCTCAGCTGGAAGGATATTTATTTAAAACATTATCACCCTCTCTGCCTGCTCATAAGGCGGGGTTGCTGCCATCACAGTATTGCAGGTCACAGCAGGCAAAGCCGGCTGAGGCTGCAACCCAAGGCAGAAACCAGGCAGGCTGGGGGTGTGATCCTGGATTTGATTTGGAAAATGTCTGTCTGCATTCCAGGCCAGCAAAGCAGTGTAAGAGCACTTACTCCAACATCTGCTTCGCTACAGGTAATGTGGCTAAAAAAGAGAAAGAATTAAATATCAAGCCAGTGAAGACTTTGCATGTACAGAAATGCTGTAGTATTTAAAAAACTAAAATTTCATTTTATTATACAAAGACTTCCTTTCCCCCTTAAATCTCGTAAGCACAACAGAAGAAAAAAAAATAATCCATATCCAGAGACTTGCAAAGTCCCTATCCTCACACCCAAAGGCATACCAGGTCCTTTCCACAGACAAGCAACCAAGGCATCTCACGTTTGCCTTGGCTTGATCCATACTTAAGATGTCCCAGGAGCCTGTGAAAGGATGAAAAATAAATTAAAATAAAGTTTAAAATACAGCCACAACCTCTGTAGTTCTGCTGAGGAAATGCAATCAATTTAGAAACAGTACCAAGGAGGCAGTGGGGAAGAAAAAACAGAAAAAAGCTTTTTTTCTGCTGAAGAAGCTTTGGTTTTTTCCCCTGTTTTGGGCTGCACAGCAGAAGGGCTGTACTCAGCAGCAGGGGAGTGGATAACATAACCTCCTGTAAGTGATATCTGCATCACCCAATCGTGTACTGCCTTCCAAAATGCTGCCTCCTGTTTTCCTGCAGAGAGGCTGCAAATACCATCAGGGAAGCAAAAAAATAACCTTACAGAGGAGGACTGAAACCCAAACAAAACAATGTAGGACCTTCACGGTGCGGATCGTTGCTCCACCTGAGCAGTTTAAGGTGTACAAAACCCAAGGGAAGTGGAACTCGGATTTAGCACTAGGAACACTGAGCTGCCACTCCTGGATCAGGATGCTACCACAGAAGAGCTGAAGAGCTCCTCTGTGGAGGAACATTTATCCTATCACCAATACCTGCGATAATTAAAAATTAGTTAGGGACATTGTAAGGAAAAAGAACAGCCTCATATTCCCACAGACAACTTTGCTCTCTGAAATTACAATCTCTGTAACATTTTTCTGTGCACCACTTTTCTGTGTGTGAGCAAGTCCAGGTATGCATCCAGTTTTCAATTCTACACTCTTTAAGCAAAGAAAATACTAAAAAATATTTTTTAAATCATATGGAGTCTAAACCAGCAGTTCATATTGGTAACAAAACATAAAAAATGTCAATCAGTTACCACATCCAGGAAATGAATCCAGTCAGAGCAACAAGACAGCTAAAACTTGGCTCACAAGGAGGAAGCTGCCCTTTCTGGGGAGACCCACTCTGTCACCCACAACCTGACCCCCTGCAGTCTCTCAGCCATATTTTTGGGGATGTCTGATGCCTCTTAATGCCCCAGCCACTGCTGACAAGACCAGTCCCAGAGACTCAGTTTAATACTCTACCCCTGGCCCCAATACAGTGCATGAAAAGGGCTAGGGGCAGGTATATTTTATTAAATGAGTATTGATTTTATACATGTCTTTTGGGGAGATCTAATCAAAATTAATTTAAGATAGATGGAATCACAGTGCCATCTGAATCTGAAAGTACAATGAGAGCTGGTTGACAGAATGAAATGGCAAAATTGACATGTCCTCTAAAAATACATAGATTTCAAATTTCTTGGGCTCTTAGGCTCAGGTAAACTGCAGGAATATCTCCAGGGAGATGACAGCTAGTTCACTTCAGTATATTTTTATCACTGAGCTGTAGGTGCTGGGTGGCTGCCACCACGCTGAACTCCCTTCATAAATCACTTTGAGATTTTCAAAGAGCAGGTGCCCATTGCAAGATGGGGCATTTCAAGGTTCCCCCCCTGCTGCCAGTGGTGGCAGGGCTGCAGGGGCACAAACAGCAGCTGGCACATGGTCCTACCCTGGCATGTCCCCTCAGCTGGGAAAGTGCCAGAGCCCACCCTGCTGCCACTGGAATTTGGGGGGTTTTGAGGAGGGTGAGTGGTGCTCAGCTGTCTGGGAAGCAGTGAGATTCCAGGCTGGGTAAGTCATGGAGGTGAGGAGGGGGACACAGGGCTGCATTCTTGATGGGTGAAAGAGCAGAGAAAGCGTTCTCACTGTTTCTCTGCACATTAGTCAGCACATAGGAACATAAAAACACCCCAGAGCAAATCTACTCTGTAGTATTAGGGATTATGACTCAGAGATTTTTTATTCCTCTCCCCATGACTCATCCGTTGCAGCCTCACGGCCCAGATTTGGAACAGCCTAACCTTTTTGGGCTCCCTCTGCCCAAAATCCCATTAAATAATTGCCCGTTGCAGTCACAGGTGAAGAATTCAGGGGATTTTTCCCCTCCTTCCCCACCAAAGCAGGGGCCAGTGGGAGCGAGTGCTGCAGCCCGGGACCACGTGCCTGTGACAGTGCTCAGCACTGGCAAAGCCAGCACAGCCCCATGACCTGCTCTGAGTGCAGACACAGCCCAGAAGGGATAAATGTGATGTTATCCACGGCCCAGAAGGGATAAATGTGATGTTATCCATGGCACAGGGGACAGCTGGCTGCCAAGTGCTTCCCGGGAGGGGTGGGGCTGCAACTCTGGAGAGGTGGCAGTCATTTGCCAGTCACAAGAAGGTAACAAGAAGATTACAAGAATCTGGAAAGGACCCAGTTTAGCTCCTGGGATGGGTTAGAGTTTGCTGGGAAGGAATCCAGAAGCAAGACGGTGGAGCTGCATGTGAGGTTTCTAGCTAGGGAAACCACCCTGTGTCTCCTCTACACTTTCTGCATCACCAGTGATGAAAGATTCCTCAGGGAACAAGGCCCCCAAAAGCATCCTGTGCACCCTCCCACCCCACTGACAATTTTTAGAGGAAAAGGATCTGTAGCTGCAGAATAAGGGGAAAAACATTATTTTGCCAAAGATGTAGCCAGGGCAGCCCCATCCCACAGCCAGGATCCCCAGAACAAAGTGATCCGGGCTGGGCTGACAAAAAAAAAAACAGTTTTGTGGCCCCTTTGTGTTGGAATAATAATAGCAGCAGATGAATTCCACATTTCAAACAAGGGTAAGATATTAAACAGTGCCTCTGTAGAGAGATTAGGTGGAATAAGAAAAACAATAAATCTTTATGTTCTTGGACTTGAACTGATTGGCAGCAAAAGCCACAGAGTGGGGCCTCCTTTCCCCCAGCACCACCACAGTGCCCTGCACAACCAAGTGCTTTGGGGTTCAGCACCCTGCCCAAAGGATGACGACTACAAAACATAAGAGAACAGAAGAAGCTGACAGACCTTCATCCAGGTCCACTCCAGAACACTACGTTCCCAGGCTGCCACACATCTGTGATGCCCCTGCTTGTGCTATTCCACTCACACCAGAAAGACACTGTAAGGGCACTCAAGCTTGAGATGTCAGGTAGGAAGCACCTCTTACCTTCTCTCGCCTCTCACGTCAATGAAACAGGGTGAAAAAGTAGCAAAGAAATTGTTTTCCCTCACAGAGCTGTATGGGAAGAAGTTACAAAAGCATGAACCCTTTTCCAGGCTCCTACGGGAATGATTTTAAGTCTGAAAACCAGAAATAAAGATTAATTAAAGGAAGAAAAAAGAATGAAGAGGTGGAACCTCTTACCTAGTTTTTTTCTGTTTTGGTTTTTGGGAGTTTTTTTTGCTTAAGGTGATTTCTGTTTTGCATGCTCTAGAGGAAGGCACTGACTCCTAGTGTAGTTTGCAGCCTTTCCACAAACCCCTTGAAAGCTGAGGTTCTCACCTCCCAGCCTAGCCTGGGGGCACCTCACATTCCTCCTGTCCACCTCACCTCTCAGGACCACTCTGCATGAGGCAGACACACAGCTTCAGCCAAAAGACTGAATATCAACAATTGAGATTCCATCCAAACAGCCTCTCCTTTTAGATAAATGACTTAAGACAACTCACTTTGAAGACTGAACGTACTATATGGAGGTCAACCCAAGCTTCACCAATGGTTATTGATGTCCTGTGGGACAGCAAGTAAGCTAAAAACTATACTTTCATGTTTAAAATCACACCCTGTAAACAGTATTTCTGCTGTGTGCGAAGGATCTAGTAAAACTAATCAGTGCAAAGGGACTCCCATACTCTGCAGAGGGAAATCTACCCTGACACAGCCACATTATCTGTTAACAATGCCTCATTTTGCAATAAACCCCAGCTGTAATACTACATCATATTGTGGGGAGATAAGCATAACTAATGCCAGGGCTGTTCATGCTTCCACTTATCTTTGACAGCAATATAAAGAACACAACTATGAATAACATTTGCTAGAAAGAGCTCTTAAGTGCACTTAAGAGTTTCTAAATCTTATTTCCTTATCCAGATTATTACATCCCTTATGTAAGCCCTGGTGACACTGAAAATTAAGTAACCTGTCTAGAATAAAAGTCACCTCACCCTTATGCAACCAGAAGTCACCTACATCAAGGGGGAAGGCAGCAGGAGGTGCTGACAGAAGGACAAACACTGACTCCAAAAGGACAAACAAGAGCGGGGAGAAGACAGGCAGCAAGTGACAAAAGGAGGAGAGAAGGTATTTACAATTGTGAATCACACATTTCCCCAGACATCTTTCCATTAATGATGAATATCATAATTTCCCTAAATAATGCAAGGAAAATTAGTTTAATCATTTAAAGGCATCTTCAATAATAAATGCGTCAGCTCCAGATGCTAACCTCGCCGTTCCTCCATCCTCAGAGACCGTTTTAGGGAAAAGAGTAAGACTGCTGTCACTTTTTAATTTTGGAAAGATGCTTCAGGATCAGAGTCAGGAGAATGAAGGCTGAGGACTGGCAGTCTGAGCCCCTGCTCGGTTACTGTAAAGGCTCTTTGCACCATGACTGCCATTCCTGTGCGATAACGCAGCAATCAAAGTGCTGTTCTTATTTACTCAGGTGAAGTGCTTACAGCAGAGGTATGCACCGAGATAGCGGGGGGCAGATAAGAGGAGAGCCCTTCCCACCTGCCAGGGGAAGGTCCCACCAAGGACCTGCAAGGATAAGGAAGAGGCTGCTCTGGAGGCAGCACATCCATCACCTGCAGCACGGCAGGTGCGAGGGTGATGCCACATGTGAGTTACCCAGCTGCTACGGCAGCACCAGCATCAGCATCTGCATGAGCAGGGGAAGCAGAAAAAGATGCATGGCCACCTTTCAGTACCAGACTGCTCAGAAAACAAGAGCAAAAGAAGATTTAAGAGCTCCATCACTGCAACGCTGCTGGCAAAACCCACCATGCACCCAGGAGCATCCTCTACAGCACAGGAAAATCGGGATAGATTTCTGTCCTACAGTGATTTTTGAGCCTTAAACCAGCACAATTTCCCAGCTCACCTTGACCTGGGTACCGTCTCCTCTGAGCCATCTGCCACCTCATCAACACACAAGTCACACCTTCCCTGAGGTGTGGGCTCTGTTGCTCTGCCATGACAAAATCATTATCCCAAGGGCTGCTGCTGCTATGGCAACCCCAGCCACTAAAAACAAAGGTAATGAAAAAGTTGTGCAGGACTGGTGGGAGGAACTGGACCCATTTGGGGATGTCCTATTCACAGTATGGAAGAAGGGAGAGGAAAAGGGGTCAAAATCCGAAATCAAGAGGTCAACATGTTTCCAAAATGCACATTTTCCAGAAAAGCCTTTTGCCTGCAAAAACAAGAGGGATGCAGGAAGCAGGGGAATAAATCTGCATACAACTAGCATAGTTTTGACTTCCAAAGCCATATTATGACATCCTCAAAATGAAAGCAGGGTGACCACCAGCAGAGACAGAAATGCAACCGCCCAGAGCAATCACCAGCATGTGATTCAGTGTCTCACAGCAAGGAAACCCAGCCTGCTGCCTCTGCCAAATTTCTAACAGGGGCTGGGGTGGGGCAAAAGGTTGGTGCCACCAGACCATGATTTCTATTGTTTCAACTTTTCTCTCTTCCCTTGTATTCAGATTCTGTGCTATTTTAAGCAACTATGCTAAAAAAAATACCCAGAAAGTAATGCCTGTTTGTGCTGCCCATAAAAATCTTTTCCACTGGAACAAAGATTTAAGCCTCTGACTCAAAATGACTTTACAATGGGGGGCTGATTATCAAGAGGACCAGAATATCCTCTTATTAGAAAAATGTTCACTGGGTTTCCTGAATTTTACATGGTGGTATTAACTCAGTGGCTTGTTTAGCTGGATGCAGGCAATACCAGCTGTCTCTGACACTGGGGAAACAGGCAGCTAATGATTTTATAATACAGAAAAAGCTTAAGGTAAGTGTGTGTGAATGTGTGGCATGTGTATTCATACCTGCACAAACAGGCATGGACACGCATGTCCTTCTGATTATTGTCAACAAAAGAGATACAGGATAGAAAAACACAAAATCACAACAAACAAAGGATGGGAAGGATCAAAGGATGCACTCCACCTGCCTGCCTCAAGTAAAACAAACCTAACTAAGGCACTTTCAAAAAATTATTACTATTATTATTATTGTTTGTCTATTACAGTAGCAAGCATCTTGGGGGAGGATTCAAGCCTTATTTGTACGAGTCCAATGGGAACACTTCAGACAGTCTAGAAGAGATTGACCTGGCTTCAGTTAGACTGACATAAGAGTACCCCCTATTCATTTTAGCCTAAACCTATTTTTTTAGAGATTTGGGTTTTTTTGTACAATATTTATTTGCAGATAGATTGTTTTACAAAAAGGGAGGGTACACCAGCTGGGCAGCATCCAGGCAGAGATCCATCCACAAACTGGTTGTCTGGCAATGCCTGTCCTGCCACCATCCTGAGGAAGCATCTTCCAACCTCTGTTGGTTTTTTGGGCTGGATCAGTTCCAACAGCCCCTGATCCTGGGCCTGCCTTTGGGGTGAGTTCTACTCCAAAGCCATTCACCAGTGATGGCCAATGGCAACTGTGTGTGCCCTGTGCCACCTCCCAAGCTGCTCTGTGCCTGCAGCATCTGCCCGGGAGAACTCTGCCCTTGCTGACCAAGCACAGAGGGGAAAGCATGAGTAAAATGCTCTGCTCACTCTTAGGCAGCGGGACTGATTAGATTTTAAGGCAACGAGTCACCAGTTGTGAGCCTAAAACTCGCCTTTATACATGTCAGAGCAGAGCCCTGTCATAGAGACATCTTTCTCTGACCCAGATCTGAACCAGAACCCATGAAGGAGAAGTTCTGGAAGGGTTCCTAGGCTATTTTTAAGGTTCCAGAGCCAATACATAGTCAACGTTTGGCCTCCTGGCAAGTAAAGAAATCATATCCAACAATTGCATCCAAACCTAAAAAAAAAAAAATGGCCCCAGGGAGCAGAGCACAGTGTAAAACTCTTATTTACAAGTTTCCTAGCTGTTCTTTCATCACCAGAACTTACGGGAAAAACTCAAAAGCAATCATGATTTTACAAGCATGTTTTGCTCTGCACAGTTCCTGCACCCAACTTTACAGGGGAAACATCAACAGGAAGACAAGAGTCCACTGCTGTCCCAGGAACCTGCAGTGTGCACTCCTCTCGCCTTGTCAAAACCCCACCTCTCAATTTATATACTCTGCAATAATTATTTTGCTAATCATAGGCTGCTCTGTGCTTCTCAACATGAATTATTATTATTAGAGCTGGCTCAGCTGCAAACGCGCCTGCTTTCCAAACACACAGCGCTGGGCTGGAGCAGAGGGGTGGGGGGGGTTAATCCTTTGCTGGATGCAGCTTAAGGCAGTGAATGGTATTCTGGCATGTAATTTCTTTAAACAGGAAAAATAACATCTTTCAGGAGATTTTCCATTTTGAGTTAGCACAGAATCACCACAAAAAGAAAAAAAATACTGGGTAAGGCAACATAACACATACTATGGCCTTCTTTCAACTCATCGGCTATATTTATCTCTGAACTGCAGCATAGAAGCATATTTCACTTAGAAAAACTTTTAAGCTGCTTAGAAGACACACTAAAGTAGCAAAGGCCACACACTTAGATACTGGAGGGGAAGAAAGGAAAGATTTATTTGTTCAGATGCTGTAAACTAGCTGGAATCTGCCACCTGCAACTCATCACCAAGCCCTCCGGTGAGCAGGCATGACTCGGGCACAAGCCAACACGAGCTTCAAATGTTTTGGTAGAAAACTGTTCATATGACCTGGCTACTTTTCAGCCATCTATTTCACTTTCACCCACAGTTTGTTTTGGTTTATTTTGTTTTGTTTGGTTTTGTTTTGTTTTGAAGCACCTGCCTTTCACTAGGGCCAGAGACAGGATGCTGGCTAAGAACAACATGAGCACCTCTCCCAGCAGAGCAAGTCTACCACACTTGAGCCCAAAAATGTAGGACCAGCAGCACTGCAAGCCTCACCACTGAATCTGAGAGGACCTGCACAGGGACAGCTCGGCATTAGGTAGACCTGGCTTTAGAAACAAATTTTCTGAGCTGTCTGCCAGGCTACCTCAGCCATGATCTGCTCCTTATGATTTCCAAGTTCTTGGCATCCCCCAAGTGAACCAGTGTCACTCAGTGTCCCATCCTGAAGCTGCAGCTATTAGAGAAGTTCAGGTGCCACCGGTGTGTTCAGTGCACAGACAGCACCAAACTCACGAGGAGATAAACAGTCCATTCCTGAGCCAAACTAAACCAGGGCAAAAACAAAATCCCATTTGGGCAAGCAAGGGAAACAGGATCAGGCCTGAGTGTCTTGAAAATAGCAAATTACCCTAACAATTCTCACTAAATGATCCTTGGGTGCAAGAGGCATCAGAAGGATCAGATTATAAGCATGGCCTGAAATAGTCCCTCATCCAAGGGGGCTGAGGGGTGGGAGTGAGAGGCACAGGACATTTGCACAACTTGTGAAAGTCTGCATTGCAGAGGGGAAAAAAAAGGAAAAAAAATGAAGCGTCATCCTGGATGAAACACGACACTGAGTGTTTACATTTCACATAAGAAGCCTCACGTATTATCATCAGCCACACGAAGGGAACAGTCTGGAGTAAGATTGCTGTTTATTCACCTTGATGACATCCCTTGAAATTTTCTACTCAGATTACATTTTTCCAAGAAACAAAAAAACTCTTTCCATCTACTGGAAGGAAAGCCTCTCCACAGTTCCACGTGCCTGAACCACGCTCAGCAGAGCTCACCCGACGTGACCCCCAGGGAGTGCTGGCTGGGCATGTTCAGGAATTGCCATGCACAGAAAATAACCAATGCCACAAACTGGGGCTTAGAAGCGTCGGCTTTCCAGGATGGGAAATGCAGTGCTGAGTCCTGGGATTTTTTGGGGGGGGAAACAAAAAACCAAAACAGCTGTGCAAGCAAAGTCACCCAACCAATGTGCTTGCTGTAAGGCTGATGTAGCTGAGAATAAAATGTCTGCTGCCAAGCGATACTGAGCATGGTCTGCAGATCACCAACATCAAAGCCTTTCCTGATTTCAGATCTCTCTGTTTCTATAATCGAAAGCAGTCAAAATGCTGTTTTACTGTCTACAAGTCAACCCCTAAAAGAGGCAGTTTGGCAGCACTCACTGCTTGCACAGACTGGAAAGTGCTGCACAGGATGTGTCCCCGGCTCCTGCTCCCGATGCTGCCGGCTTGCTCTTCCTGGGCAGCATCTTCTTACAGGGATGGGAATCGCTCAAATCAAGCCATCACCAATGCACACACAAATCCACCAGCTCAAGTCTTCCCACAGCCAAAAGCTCTGCCATCAGGGCATGGCAGCCCTCGCAGAACCACCACAAAGCAGGGCCCCGGCCCCCCACAGGGCAGAAACAGGGCCAAAAACAGGTGGAAAAACCCTGGGCTTGCAGCAGGACAGAGAAGGCTACTAAAATTAGCAGCAGAAAGATAAGAGGTAACAGAAAGAATGCAGAGTCTGGGCTTGGAGTGCAGACTGCACTCACCAAGGAAGGAACACCACCAAGCCCGAGGTGCAGGGGATAACTGTGGCCATTAACCTCAATTTTATTGTTAACCATCAGATCTGAGGAACATCTACTCAGCCACAGCAGCTGCAATCCAGAGCAGGCAAGACAAACCAAAACATTCAGGCTGAGAATCATTTAGCAGGAAGGGAAATGAGAGCAGCTCTAACTCTCTTATTCCTTTTTTCCAAGAAATAATGGCACAGCTGCCATCATTCTCAGGTCACCAGCTCTTGGGGTGTGTGGAGAGGTTAACAGGGTGCTTGGCCAACCTGTTCTGGTGAGAGAAAGGAGAAGCCATGCAAAACAGAAATTATAAACCAATTTGGAGGAGAAATAGGTGGACAAGAAGGTAAGGAATGAAAAGCCAGAATAGAAGAGAAAGGGGAAAGGAAGTAAGAAGAAAAAGGGAAACAGCCCTATGAAAAACACTACAGGCATAACACTCAAACACAAAGTGGAACAGAAACAAAGAAGCGGAGAGAAACAAGGAGGAAGAAGCAAAGTTAGAGACACAGAGGCAATTATGCTTTCACACATATGTTTGTACATATATAAAATACAAAAAATGTTACTTGTATACATTCATAAAAGCACAAGTAGAAAAACTGTGCCATGCTTTATCTACACTGCCTTGGACAAAAGCAAATTCTTTCCTGTGAGTGTGGTGAGACACTGGCCCTTGTTGCTCAGAGAAACTGTGGACTCCCCATTCCTGGCAGTGTTCAAGGTCACATGGGATGGGCCTTTGAGCAACCTGCTCTAGTGGAAGGTGCCCCTGCACATATTAAGGGAGTTGGAACTGCATGATCTTTAAGGTCCCTTCCAACGTAAAAAAAACCATTTTACAATTTCTGTGATTCTGTATCTTCACCACCAGCCAGGATAGCACTGACAGTTTTCACTGGCATGGAAAAGTTTTCTGTACAGTTCTTGTACCATGCTGGCTGCCATTTTTACTGCTATTCAGAGCTGAAACAACCTAGGAGCTATGTAAGAAAATTCACTTCACAGCAGTGTGTTTATGGTCATCGTGTGCACAAACAGCCACAGATGCCCAGGAGGAATATCAGCACTGTTAGTTATTGGCATTATATACAACACCACCAGGAGCTTGAGATACCAAACATGTCTGTGCTGGATGTTACATAAAAATAGAACAGATAGGTCAGACCCTGTCCCAGAGACCCAATGACCTAGGGTAAAACCAAGATATAGATAGAAAGCAGAAACAAATAAGGCAGGCTGACCAGAATGGAGTCATGCCAAAGGAGACACTGTCGACTCACCATACATGGCAATCCTGGATGGGCACATCTAAGAATCCTGCTTTAGACAGGAAGCTGGGAAGGGGTCAACCACAACACAGCACGAGCAAAGACCCAGCCATTCCCTGTTCTCTGAACTCCCGCTTAAACCACTAATGGATATGGTATAAAGATCCCCCATTACTGAAACAACCAGCAGTAAGCAGTAGCCCACATCAGAACCACCACATCCATCAAACCACACAGAAACAACCCCTAACTAAGGTGGCCACAATGTCCATCATGATCTCAACTTCAAGATTCCTCTTCTAACTGCTGGTTTGTTTAAATGTCACATTTTGAGACATAAAAAACAGATGGGGACCAAGAGTCCTACAATAATTAACTTGGAATGTGTGAGACCATCTCAGGTGATAAATGAGGCAACATAGTTTTAAAAAAATAATAATTTAACATTTAACACATCTGCTAGATAATAGAGCTTGCTTTGACCTGTTAATGCAACAAGGTGCTACAAACCAGTCTTGTGACTGCAGAAAATTTCTGATAATGAACCCTAGTTTGAAATGGGTGAAGAAAGGGAGGGCAGAGCTAAGGATGTCTGGGCCCGTACCTTAATCTTGCAATTTCCTAATTTTTTTTCTTTTTATATTCCTAAAAGGCTCAAATCACTGCAGGTAACTACAATTGTAATCAAATCTATTTTTTTCAATGCTGTTTTAGCACTGCAGTCACCACCATATTATCTTTTGGGTACTGTATTAGCTGATAAACTAACATCTGATACATGTCCTTTCTCTTATTTCCTCCAGCCCAACAGTGGAGGGTCTTGTTCTGCTTGTGTGTTCCTTAACTGTCTTTAAACATCATACAAAACGTTGCTATATATTTAGGAAAAGGACCTTCAGTTGAACATAACTTGGAGCAGAATATTATGAGGTTTGTGATGATCCTTATCACCTGGGGTTGCACAATTTATGCAAAACTGGACCCTCAGAGAGCAGAGCTTCATTTCCTTGCTGAAAGTTCCTATGGCCTTTGGCACAAAGTTTTAAGCAGTCTTCCTGCTACCTGAGGCAATTCAGGGAGCACACTAATGAGAGCACAAAATACCTCAAAACTGTATCTGTATTTCATACAGAAGCCAGCAAAGAAAGACACACAGCAGAGATGGGCTGCAGCTTTCTGGATGGGCTGATGCTCCCTTCACTTGCAGGCTCCCTACACCAGTATGTCACTGCTGTTGTCAAGCCAAGACACAGCAAATGTCAAGGACAAGACCAGGACTCTTCCCATGAAGAGGTGCTGGACCTGCTAAACAGCCAAGGATGACAGAAACACCAGAGGAAGAAAGTTTATCACCAGGAGGAAGTCAAGAGCACTCCTAACCCTCCCACTCAACTGACCACCTGTGGACAGCATGGCCACAGCTGGCTCTTCACCCCCTTCCTCATGCTCTTGGGCTCTGCTGGAACTCAGAGCTGCTCCTCTTCAATGAGCCAACAGTGTTCAGGAACTTGGCAGCAGCTGAGTACAAAAAGTTTAAACAGATCACACTGTGGCCACCTGGGCCCAGGCTGCCCAGCCAGGTCACCTCCTGCAAGGCAGTGTGGGGCTCCAAGTGCCAGGACTGGTGGGAGGAGATACCTCATCACTTTTCCTGTGGTATCAGCCACTTCAAAGAACCCACATGTGACTTCAAGCTCCTTCTTCTGGTGCCACTGTGCCCTGCCACTGAGGAAGGAGGTCAGGAGCCTCTGTGCAGACCTGCTCTGCTGGCCAAGCCTCCAGTGAAGCTGCAGCCACAGGAGTTCAGCCTTAGCGCTTGGCAGCTGCTAATGGGCATTGAAACCCCTGAATAGCTTCAAATAAAATATTAATGTTATAAGCAGTATTGCATGGGTCTACAGGCTTTGTCATGCTCCAGGGAAGCCTTAAACAGACTTAGCCCTGATTTTCAAGAGAGCATAGATCCCGCATGTCAGCCCATCCCTGATGGTATCTCGTACCTTCACCAGCCTGAGCTGTCTTTCTGCTGCCACACTGGAGACAACACTTTTACCTGCTCAGCATCCAGATTTTCTAAGCAGAACAAGACACAGGTATTTATCACTATGAACATTAACACTTCCAATATTATTACAAGAAGGTAAAATGCATTAGCAAGAACAACCGTAAGCTCTCCCAGTCTTAGTGGATCAGGACAAGTGACTGAAGGTTATTGGATCTCTGCCATACATTCCCCTACCATAGTGCTGTGATCCATGAGGTGGTGTTCATTAACAGAAGGGATGTATAGAATTTAAATCCTATTTATTGTCATTTGTCTCACAAAAGTACCCAAGAAAAATACTCACTAAAAGTTATTAAAAATAATATGCAAAATAAGGTATTTGCTAAAAGTCTCTCAGGTCGTGAAGATTTATAAGGAAGGCAGGGACAGTGGGTACCAACAGAGGGGTACAGGCTGAACCCCCAGGAAATAAAATGTTGTGCCTTATGCTAATAGCAACATCTTGAGCTCTGAATAGACTACAACCTCTCTCAAA
Organism: Orthonyx spaldingii; assembly: GCA_013397795.1. Taxonomy (NCBI): domain Eukaryota; kingdom Metazoa; phylum Chordata; class Aves; order Passeriformes; family Orthonychidae; genus Orthonyx; species Orthonyx spaldingii. The sequence continues at coordinate 1,240,037 of VZTJ01003848.1, forward strand.
GACAGTTATACCCAAACTAGCACCTAGTAACCTGCAGATGGTACTTGATACACTTATCCTTAAAATTAAAATCAAAAAATCACTGCAAACTTCCCTTCCCTTTCCCTCCTCCATATGAAGAATGGCCATTGACTGTCCTATGAATGATGAAAAGCCAGTACTCACTCTTACCTGTCACAGTAAAACAGGAGCTAGGGAAGGTCTTATTTCCTGACCTTCAACATTTGCACTTGAAACATACAGCTGCCTAGTGAGAAGTTTTCAAAAGCTTTTTTTTCTGTCTGGTTGTGTTGGTAGCAGCCACCAGACCTCCCCCTTAAAGAGCAACCTACACAAGCTATCACTGCCATCTGACCACATCAAGCACAGGAGCTCAAACATTTCTATGAGGCTCTGAAGGTCCACCTAGAAGCTGGAGGGAGAAAAATGGCTTGTTGAGACACCAAACCCTCCCCATAGCCAATCACTGGGAACCCCATCATCTTTTCAAGATGCTTGTAACAAGCAGAACTGGTGGGTCTCTGTGTTAACAACCCAAGATAAAGAAAACTTTTCAAGACAAATTTCTCCTCTGAACCTGTTTATCTTAATCACATTTGTTTACTCTTCTTGTGTATTCAGGAAAGCCGGGCCTCCTTTCATATTTTTCCACAAATAGAGACCTGGAGCTCAACTTTTCAGTTTTGCCTCAGTAACCACAAAAATAGAGACATGCTGGTGGGAAGAACCCTCTGGGGTCTCCAGTCCAACCTCCCAGGTCATAAACAAGGCTGATTATTTTCCTCTGTAACACCAAACACATGTACATTTTTGTTAGTATTTTTAAATAATCTAACAGCAGCCTTTTTAATAGCTAAGAAATGTGTGAAGCTTTGCTCACCCCCAAAAGCTAAAAAGAATGAGAACAGACATGAGATACCTGCAAATCCAAGGATCCAGCAATTCAAACTGCAGACATGATCTTCTAAAACTCCTGAGCAGCATCCCAGTTGCCTGTGCCACAGAATGAAGCTCTTGGCCTTTGCTTTCCTCAGGAGTACTTCTGGGAAAATGTATTTCAGACTTTCCTACTCTTACGAAGGAGGACCAAAACTAAACAACCCATTATTATTATTTAAATAGGGCTGGAAATATTGCTAAATATTTCCAAAGGATGTATGGTAGCTCTTTGCTCTGTATGTTAAATTACAGGCCACTGCACTGATAGCTGTGACTACCTATTTACAACCCCAGCTGAAAGGGGGTTTTGGTACATCACATCTAGAGACTGCTATAGCATGACTACCTGATTGTACAATAAGCACTATGTTTACAACACAGCTTATAAAATAATAATGATTAATAATAATAATAAATAACACTGATGAGCATAATAATAGTAATAATAATAAACATCAATATTAGCAAAGAGAGCCCCATGCTTTAACCAATCAGGGACATGTCATGGGCTCAAGCACAGTCTGGGCTTTGGTGATTGCTGCACATCCCACAGGCTCAGCCAGGAGCCCAGGACTGCTATTTCCACCATATAAACCAGCACCCACAACACCACACGAACGCCAGCGCTGCACCACCGGCAGGGACAGCAATACCTGATCCCACACTGAGCTGCAAAGACACAGCACCTCACTGAAAGGAAAAGCTGCTTTTCCTAAACCTACAGAGGCTGTAAGAGCCTCCAGCCTCCTGCACCACATGTTCCCTGCACAGCCAGCATGCCCCTTCCACTTGTGCATTCAGGGCTTACTTCCTACCTGGGCAGGGAACTGTGCAATGCATTTTATTTTGGCTGGGATTTTGCTCAGCCAACATTTTCAAGATGACATGGCTGCAGTACGATCAAATCTAGGCCTCACAATCCAAAGTGTTAATCAAGGTGGCAGGTTACTGCTTTTTTTAAAAAAAAAATAATACTCCTAAATTGGATTTTTCTTCTCCTTTTCAAGTTGCTGACAATAGCTCCACAACACGAGCTGGGATCTATACAGGACCTCACAGGATGCTGCTCCTGCAGCACTGGTGAAAAGAGCTAAAGTTTTAGTTCTCCTGACAGGGAGGAAAAAAGTGAGGCAAGCAACCTCTTAAATCCAGCTGGTGGAAATTCAGGAAAGGCACAAAATTACCCGAGACAAAATGCATGCAGCACGTAAGCAGGCAGCAGACAACGTGTCCTATGCCTGCTTGGGAATGACTTTGAACCTGTAGGATTTGCTACCTTACAAAAATCCCCTGATTCAGGAGAACTCGTCAGTACTAACATGATGGCTTCTACCAATTCCAAGCAAGGAATCAGGGTGCTGCATCCACACCAAAGGTGTGACTGGCCAGACACAGGCCCTTAACCAGCTCCACTCCAGCAGTAAAGCTAAAGCACAGATGAGGCAGCCAACCAGCAGGTACTCCTGGAAGCCAGGCAGCACGGAACAGCTGTTCAGAGGAAGCCAGGGAGAAGGAGACTGGGCCATACAGCTGGACAAAGGGAAGGTAATGATGAGTGGTTACGAGTTCTGGACCTGAGTTTTCCGCCTTAAAATCCATGCACTGGACCACTTCCAAGTCTGTGGGCTCCCAGCACAACCCACATTGTGCCGAGGGTCTCCACAAGCTGCTTAACAAAACTACACAATGGGATGTGGTCTTGCAACTCAGCTCTGTTCTGCACCTGCCTCTAATGAAAGAACCTACAGCTCTGGGTACTGCTCTTGCAGAAGGGACCTCCTCTCCCCCAAACAGGAGAGCCTTTTGGGGCTTTCTCTAGGCTTCTCTGCCATTCGTTCTTACCTCTGGAAGAAGACCTGGGTCCTGTGCCTGGAAAAGCCCCCACCTTGTGGATGACAATCCCAGTGATGCAAATCTGTCCCCTCAAAAGCTCTCAAAATCCTGCAGCTCTTGGCCAGGTACATGATCTGGCACTGGGTATTCCTGACTGAGACAACAACAGAGGTGACAAAAGGCTGATTTCTAAAATATCTCACTGTGCAATGACACTCTTCCATGCAAATACACAGTCCTTCCAGGGTTTGGGCTGCTCTTCCTTGTCTGAGTGCTGCACACATTCCAGCTCAGCTCAGCCCACTCCCCAGCAGCACAGGTGGGCTCCCAGTGCCCACACAACTCAACCTTATAGCAGGGGGCATGGCCAAACATCCCCTTTCTTGTCAAGGAACTTTGTAATGAGCTCATTTGCAGGAACCTACCCAGTAATTTTTATACAAAGCTTCTTCTACTGCTTCTTCCGACTCAGGTTTTAGGGCAGAAATGACTGAGAGAGACAACCTGCCCCTTCTCTTGGCAATTTGTTTCAGCTAATCACTCTTGCCTTTAACTTCTAATCTGCCATAATTTCTGATTTGAATTATTTACCAGGCACTGGTTCTAGTTCTGCCTGTCACTGCTGCATTCGAGACCCCCCTCTTGCATGATGCACAATACCAGCAGTAATTCATGGATCATTTTTCCTTTGAGGTGACACGAGATTTAATTGTAGTATCTGCTGACAAATATAATACCAATAGCAGTGAAGATGTGACAGCACAGGCATCAGAAGGGGTGGGACAAACCTGCCAGGAAAACCTGGGTGATACTCAACCAGTATACCCCCAGTACTTGGGGTATTCTACTCCAGTTTGTAGGGTAGAGCGCCACAGCAATATTCACATCCATACCTTGAATTCACATAATGAATTAAACCATTCTGGCATGCACTCAAAGGCATTTAGATCATACACATATGGATGGTTTAGATCATACACATCCAGACCACTCCAAATGCCTGGCTGGTCCCAGTGTTTGAGTCACTACAGGCTGCTGTGCTCAGCTGAGGGGAGCTGATGCTCCAGGTAATCATCTCAGTGCTTTTTATCCATCACCCTTGAAGTGACGGGGGAAAAAACACCACCAGCAAGCCTTGTTCTAAACAATCTCTGGCACTCACCAGAGATGGAGACAGAACTGAGAGAAGACTCAAGAATACGGCTTTATTGCAACACTGCTAGCTCAAAAAAATGCTGTCCTCCACTGAACTCTACCCACAAGGAGAGCAAATGGCAGGCACTGCAGCCCCAGGTATAAGAATGCCATATGCAGACACACAGCAGTACTGCTTGCCAGGGCACTGAGCACTTTGCTGCAAAAGAAGATGGACGATCTCAGGAGCAGATGCAGCTGTGACGGGGGAAGACGTGCCCCATACGCAGTGATAATGAGTCCAAGACACAGATTATGCTTTTATTCCCTTCTCACTCTTCATAAATCTCACCAGGAACTATGCAGGTGTTCAGTCCTAAAGCTACCAGCCAGCAAGGAGACAGAAAACAACATGCTGTACTTCAAAATAAGATCAGTATCACCTTGTTGCAAAAAGGCTAAGCTTCCTGACCAGGTATGCATTTTCCTCTCTGCTAGCTCAGTTTGCAGCTCTGCATCCCTCTGGCTCACAAAGCAGGACATCACACCACACTGCCAGCCCCCTGGTCAGCAGTGAGAGGTCAGGGTGACGTGCCCACCATCCCAGCATCTCCAGCAGTGATGCATTGAGAGCAGCACAGAGGCTCTACTGAGGCTCTGACTGCCGCTCAGGCACTGCTGGACTGCTTGGCACACAGCTGCAGTGCACTGCACCACAAGTTCCTGACAGCAGACTTCGCTAAATTCATCTACTGGGAGTAAAAGACAAACCCCCAGTAGCCCTGCAAGCAGCACAAACACCTCCCATGTCACAAAAAAAAGCGTTTTCCCATGATTTGCCAGCACTACTGTCTGCACAGACCAATGGGGAAAAAAAATATTATTATTTAAGCTGTCACACTTATAAGTATGACCTTGCAATTCCAAGTAAAGCTGCACCAGCATAATTACTGAAGAAGCCTGTGGAAAGAGGCCTGTAGAAAAAGTGATACTGTAATAATGCACTGAACACGTTCAGCTGAAATGTGCAAATGAACACAAGATGCACTAATACCCTGAAAGTACACAGATACACTTTTCTGTCCCCTAGCCTTGCTCCACATCGGCTTCCTCTGACAGTGATTCCGCATTAAAAAAAGTGAATGAAAATATATATAGCCAGGAAGCATAAGCTGCCTTTGTAAAGCATTCTGATTAAAAACAGGAAGATATGGTTCAAATCTTGCAAAGAATTAAGCATAAGTTCTAATTTTAGAAGATAAAAGTCCTTAATGAAACAAAAAACTGGGTTTTGGTTGTGGCAGGGCACAGAGAGGAGAGCACACCACAACACAACAGAGAGCCACAGAACTGTGCTGCCGTCAGGACACACAACTCACCATCACCTCTGAAATCCATCAGCTCCAGCCAAAGTTATATTCCAAGTGTGCACTTCCACCCAGGAAGCCAATATTCCAATTTACAAACTGCTTGGATCACACGATTCCTTTCTGCAACAGATGGGCCCTTCGAGGGCAGCAGGCCTGAGCCCTTCCTGATTTTCACGACTGCAGCCGGCTCTGACGTGGGCTGGACACCAGCGTGCAGATGCAAACGATGCCAAATCCTGCAGGGCTGGACACCAGCGTGCAGATGCAAACGATGCCAAATCCAAATCCTGCAGGCCGTGGGAGGCAGCGAGTTGGCTCTGCTCCTGCTGTCCCTGTGCAGGCACAGCGGGGGATGCGAGACATGCGTGCATTGTGCTCCAAACAGGTATAGAGGCCTTCCCACTGGCTGACAAATTGCACCTGTATCACTAATTACCTTAATATAGCTTAAAATGCACAGCAGCACAGTCAGACCAATCAGAATTGTAACAACCATAAGCTAGCTGTAAAGTCATACTCCTGACTTAATGCTGTGAGAGACAGGAGAGAGGGGGAAAGAATAAAGTTAGAGGTGCATTCCTAAAATGATGCATAATGAATATAAAATGACTTGAACCTCCCTGGGCTGCGAGCTGGCATTTATTAGAGATATGCAGCTCCTGGCACAAAAGAACATCTTACTGCCCCACGTGCTTGGAAAACACACATATTTGTTAAATAATGTTTAAAATAACGATCAAAAGAAAATTGGATGACATATGACTAAGTATCAGACTGTAGCTTATTTATTAGTGATGGCTACACTTCAGAGCTACATTGTTTTAATATAATCATTTGCAACAATGTATATAAGTACTCTTAATCCACACTAGTGGACTGCAGCTGGTGCAAACTGGCATTAGTGAGATTGCATTTCTGCTCTTGTGAAGAAATAAACACTCTCATCTCACGCAGCTGTAACACATATGTAACATATTGTGTTCTTTGTATTTAGTAATGGCTAACGTATTCTAATACACCCTCAAAAAAGCTCTTTTGTTTCAAATCAATGACTTAAATAACGCAAATTTTTTAACATATTGGTAAAGAGGAACTAGCGTAGGGCTCACGACTCACTGTGTCTGACCAGATATGTGGCCAGGACAACATGTCTAAACTTGTCAAGAAGGATGGGATTAAAAAGATCTCACTGAAGGCCTGCAGCATCTCTCACATTCAATTCTCCGTTCTGCTGGGATTTCTCCGCATGATATTTTAAGATGCAGCAACCAACAGTTTATCAGACTGAGATCCAAGTCCTAAACCACCCTCTCAATGGAAACGCTACAGCATTATTTATGTATCAAAATAAAATGAGGCCTATTAAAGTACTCAAAAACCCCAAACAACTTTTTCAGGAAAAGACGGCCTAAAAAATCCTTTGCAAGAACGGTCCGTGGAACATCCAAAGACTCTTCCCAGTCTATTGCTCTGGCCCTCCTGATACCCAGCTTAGGACCAGGCTGACCACACTGACAGTGTCCCAGCGCTGCGGGTTAATGCTCAATTGACCCCGCAGGCACAGGCAGCAGCAGCAGCAGCAGCAGAGAGGTCAGCGCAGGCCGGGGCAGGCAGCAGGCCGGCTCCGCGCCCCGGCCTGCGCGCAACGCGCATTTTCCGCGCACTTTCAGGGGGCTCGTCCAGCCCCGCACCACGGGGACCCCCCCGTCACCTCCCTGCCCCGGGGGTCTCCCCACACCGCGGGACGCGAGGGTGGGCACCCCTTTCTTCCTGCCCCGCTCCCTCCCCGGGTCCGGCCGCCTGCGGCAGGGGCAGCGGCGGGGGATGGGCGCATCGCTCCGGGCACTCCGAGCCGCGCCGACCCCATCGCGGCCGCCTTCGCCGTAGGACGGAGCCCCGGCCCCGTCTCCTCCCCATCCGCACGGGTCTCGCCGTGCCGGTGCTATTTTCAGGCCACGGGCGACCCGGCGCTTTAACAAAGATAAATAAATAACGACGGGCACCCTCCCCTCCCCCCATCCGCGCTACCCCCGCGCCCGGGCGCCGAACTGCGCCGCGACCCGCACGGCCCGCCGG
>VZTJ01003848.1:1248063-1266725 GCA_013397795.1 Orthonyx spaldingii
CCGCATCTCATCACCCGCCCCGCTCTCCTGCCCCGCATCCTACCGCCAGCCCCGCTCTCCTGCCCCACATCCCACCGCATCCCACCACCCCATATCCCACTGCCCGCCCCGCGCTCCTGCCCCGCATCCCACCGCCGGCACCGCTCCGCATTGCACCGCCGGCACCACACAGACCCGCACCGCCGGCCCGCACCGCATCGCACCTCACGGCATCGCTCCGCACCGCCGGCACCGCACCGCCAGCACGGCCAAGCCTCGGCGTACCTTGAAATGTAAATAATTAAGTAAAAGACCAGATTTTTTTCCGGTGGCATTCCGCAGGTGCGGGGGAAACCGGCGCGAAGGCGCGCACCGGGCACAGGGAGGTTACGGGACCCCGTCCTGCTCCCTCGGACAGGAAGGTGCCGCGAACAGCGGAATCAGCTTTAACATCAACGATGGGCAGCACGGGAGCCTTCACTGCCCGTCCTCCGCGATTGTTCACCCCAGCAGAAGCCTTCGGCCACATTTCTCCCGAACACTGCGAGTTTGTTTCTCACAGAAATCATTTTTTTTTTTTCCTTTTAAATACCATTCTCCCAAGTGCTGACATATCATGGCTGTCTCCAAATTATCCCAGGAGAGAAGGAAGGATACAAGCATCCCACATACAAAGATAGAAAGTAGCTTTGCAGCCCTCCAAGAACTCGAAGAGAGAACATTGAGAATACAGAACAGGCTGCAGACTGTTGAAACAGGAAAAGAACAAATCTCCAGTAGATTGGGCAGAACAAGCTTTATTTCCATTTTTTGTTACTTTTTTTTTTTAACAAACTAAGAAAAAGTTAAATGTATCCCCTTGATCCCAGGCTGGACCAAAAATTAAGTAAAAGCCTCAATACCATGTGAGATTTTTTTCCATACTGTACTACTCTCTCTAGGAGGGAACCTAGAATCCTGCCATGCTGACACCTTTGCAGCGAGGTGGGAGCTGTAGTGTCACTTCTGCAGTGGGTACAACCTGAGAGGATGCTGGCATCTGCATGGGTTGTGGTGCCCAGCCTGGGAGCTGCCACTGCCATGCCAGGCTAATCAGCCTCTGCACAGAGCCTGTCTCTACCCAGCTCAGTGACATCTTCATGTGGATAACACATACTGCTCCATTTAATTAGTAAATATGTTCCCAACTCCCCTGCAATGCTTTGACTATTTCAAGAAAGAGCTGATCTGCAAAAACTACCCAGTCATTACAGGAGAGGCAAATGCTTGTGGAAAAGGCACAAAATTGTGGTATAAATCCAACCTGTAACTCTGTGGTCCTGCAATTTAACAAGATGCAACATTGGCTTGAAAAAAGAGGCTTTGAATGCTCATGGTAAGAGAGGTGGGTGCCCTCCTGGGCAGGTAGATTAAAGGCTTTTGTGCTGTCCCTCTCAGCAAGCTGCTGCAGAGGAAGAGAGGTGGAGGAGATCACTTTGGGCCATACTCCTACAACTGGCTGGAGACCAAGTCCTAAATAAATCGCTTCCCGAGGTCAGTGAACTCAGGAGAAAGATCAAAATCTAAGGTTACTCATGAGACCAAAGGTTCATTTTATCAGCTGGAAAGGGCCAAGAGCTGGAGCACCCTGACACATTTTATTCTGGAGCACACTGACACATTTTATTCTGGAGCACACTGACACTTTTTTTTTTTTTTCTGGAGCACCCTGACACATTTTATTCTGGAGCACACTGACACATTTTTTTCTGGAGCACACTGACACATTTTTTTCTGGAGCAGTCTGACACATTTTTTTCTCCAAGCCCATTCCCACTCCGGAGTTTGGGAGAAGCACTGACATAAAGCTATTACTCAGCTTGCACATGGGTAATGCTCTTAAAATGCCTGACAGCTCCTTCACAGCTCCCAGCTGCCAGAGCAGAAGAAAAATATGTATCAAATAGCTCTGAAAATTGAGTTTTCATTCCTTTCGCCCTAGGACTCCCTTCCTTCCTTGGCAAAACCCATAGAGAATCTGCTTTTAAAACATCAGCTCAAATTAATAGAGGTTTTCCTGACGCCACAGACTTGTCCAGGTATTATTACCAGCACCAGCAGCATGGTTGTGAACACAGCTCTGTGTGCCATGACAAGAGATAGGTATTTTCATGTTCAATTCCTGGCATGACAAAGCCAGGAAAATATCATGAAGAGGAGTAAAAATGTTTGCCTGCCTGTTTACACACAGAGAAGTCAGACCACCATCACACGAGGTTATCCAGATGTGGCTCCCAGAGGGACCACTGCAACCTGTGGCACAAGAATGTGCTGCTCCCCTCCACTGCAAGGCAGTTCTGGGGTTTGGAAGTCAGACCTCAAATCCCATAAAAATTCACAGAGCACCCATTACACCTTTGCAGGGAGGCTGGAAGGGGGGTGGCAGCTGACCACCACCCATATCCCTCTGTGATGGCACAGTTGGAGCCTCAGCAGCTGGGGGAGACTTGCTGTTTCCATCACACCCAGGGTGTCTCATTGCAGGAAATACAAAAAGACTCTTTGCACAGGCACATAGAATAGTCCTTGTGTTCTTATCGCTCAGCCCTGCAGCCTATCTAGTGTTTGTACTCTAAAAATCATCTCGTATTATGATCTGAACAGTCTCATATCAATAAAGCACTCGAGTGTAATCACCGTTACGACAGCTTAGCACACTTACACAAGGCAATTGCATTGCTCTAAGTTCACCTCTGCAAATTAAACAGAGCAAAGTCAAGGCCAACTGACGCAGCACGCTCTTTTGAGGCAAAAGAAGATCTGAGGCAAAGATCAGGGGTCAGGCTGCAACGAGGCTGTGGCAGCTGAAGCATTCTACCCTCCAGCACTCTGCTTTTGCTTCCCTGCTTATGACCCCACATGCTTTGCCGGCAGCAGGGATCACATGAGTGCTCCTTAATCCGTGCCAGTGAAGCCAGGGAGAGCTGGGATGTGTTCTTTGAGGTTACTAGAGTGCAGAGGTGACAGCTTCCAGCTGGTCACCACAAGCAGCTGGAAAGTGAAGTGTCATCAGCCAGGGCAGGTAGGTGCAGCAGAGGCTGGAGCAAACCACCACACATTCCCTGCAAACATTGGTCATGGAGAGACAGCAGAAAAAACAGCTGAGTGTGTAATCATAGCAGTAATTATACCTTCCCTCATCCAGGGATTAAGCTTGTTCCAGGTTAATTCCAGAACTGTCAAAAAAAACCCTCAGTCATCTCAGACACTCAGGAGGAAGGGTTAGGTCTTTGCATCTGCTCCTCTCCTAACAGAAACCAACATTTCACATCAGCCTGCCCATAAAGACATTAAGTTGAACATAAGTGTCTTGTCCTCACCTCACCTTCTTGGATATTATCTTGGAACTCTTCTTCTCTGAAGATTAGAAACCACCTAATTGTCATCCTGAATGTATTTACAGCCAGTTACACCCATTTGTTCTGCAGCAGGTGTTACGATTTGACACAACCAGCTCTTGTCCTCACTCTTACACATACCTCCATGCTGTATTTACCAATATCAAGTTCATTCTGTGATAAAACAATGGGAAAATGCAATGGTGCTTATCATAATTAATTTGTTTTCCCAGTCTTTTAATTTAAGTACTCATATTAATTTAAAGAAAATGCATTCCTGTACCTGAGCAGTGATCCATCTCTAGGTGATGGTAACTCACCTGTCATTTTGGTGGGGAAAAAGCTCTAAGAGCCAGGAGCAGGAAGCAATAACAGCAAAAATAAAGACTGGAAATTTTATGAAGCTGCTGGAAAGGCTTCCACTGCCTTCTGTGTGCTCGCACCATTCAATGTGAGATGAAGAACAGATTCTGGGTAGCTTAGATGTGACTCCAGAGCAGAGAAAGAGGGTATTTGGTGTTTGTATGAAGCACAGAAATAACAGACTTGTCACTGATGGCCCAGCTACCAGCTATGGAAGCATGTGACTCAGATACTCCATATATTCCGCAAGCTTGTGGCATAAAAAAAAATTTAAAAAAAAAGAAATACTACTTTTCAAAGAGATGCCTTTCTGTGTGTGCAGCAAGACTGGACTAGTAGAGCAGGGAGGTACAAAAACTCCATTAGAGATTATGAAGTGCATTTAAAATTACTAGCTTGAGTGTGATTTAAGGAAGAAGAAAGCACTGGAATAAAGTGAAACCAAATGTCTGCATTAGTGAAGTTGGAAAGTAGATCCAGAGATGAGCATGCTTGGGTTTGGGGGAGGGTTATCAAAACTGTGAGCCGGAGGTTTAACATCATTAGTGAAAAAAAGAAATATTCTGTGAACAAGAGAGAATTCAAGAGAGAGGGAGGCAGCACCATTCAGGTCCCAGCCAGATTTCCCAGGAAACCCCTGAGAAAGGGACTGACTAAATCCTTGGGGAGAAGGAGTTTGTTTTGTCTGAGGGGCGAAAGATCACAAGAGAAGTTGCATGCCTGGGAGAGGAAGTGGAAAGCGGTGCTGTCAGCAGGGATAGAAAACCATGGACGTGAAGATACCCTTGGATGAGAGATAAGGGCCATAGGTCTGGTCACAGGAGAGGCCTGTGCCCACAGCAGAACTGCGTGTCTCAACAGCAGCAGAGGATGCACAGAGCAGGCAAAATGCCACCAATCTCCAGAGGAGAGCCTGGTGCCTGCTTCCCTATTTCTGAAGCACTCAGCTCCTGGGAAAACAGCAGGATCTGTGCTTTCCTCACACAAAGACCCTGTTGCTAAATCTCAAAGAGGAAACTGTTTAACTTGTCGGTTATTCTTTGGCACCCGTGATTGTGTTAGACCTTATAAACAGGTTGGACCAGCCAAGCTGGCAGACACCACTGCGGTATCCCCAGGGTCCTTCCCTTTCTGTTTACTTTCCTTTTTTAGCCTTTACACTAATCTCTTCATCTATAACAAATATACAACTTTCATGTGAACAATTTTCAAGGGAGAGTGACACTGGCAGCCCAAGGACTGTCATGACAGGCCTGTTGACACAGTCAAGCCACAGCCTGAGCTTTGGGTAATGCACAGTGCTCCTCCAGCAAGAGCAAGGAAGTGGGGGATGGTGTGTGAAACCTGTGCTGGACCTGGTGTCCTTCTCCTTTCAGGACCAGCTGCTATTTATGCACTCATGTGTAAAGCTCAACTTTCCCACAGAGCTTGTCTGTGGATGTGCCCCACACTGCTTGTGTGGGCACAGCCACTGGGCAGGCATTGGGCCTGGGTGCTCTGGGGGCTTGGACAGGCTGGTTTGTGGCTGCAGGTATGGGTTCTTCCTCAGAGGCAGCTGGGAGACTTGTGCTGTCATTAGCACAGCTGATGGCAGTGGCACCACTGCCCATGTTTCATGTAATGACCCAGCACCACCCGAAGAAGTGGGAGATCTGGTCCAACACCCTCCTTTGCATCTCTGCTGCCTGGAGAGTGGCTGCACTCTGAGCCCTTGGCCTGTGCTGGCCCCTTTATTCCCAGCTCCTATGTCAGAGATAAAGATAAGCACCAGAGTGGGACACTATCCTGGGATTTAAAGTCCATTTTACACTCATGATGCTGCTGCTCTTATGCTACAAGGCACAGGATACGAATATAGGCAAACTGGTTGACAGCCACTAAAGAAACTCCACCTGCACTCGAGAAAAGACCTAAGGGAGGCAGAAGTATCTGGTGTGGGCATCTGTCATAAGCTGCTCACCAGTTTAGTCTGGGAGAATGTCCCATTTAAGCCCCGACCTCATGATGGACACCTGTGTAGCTGGTATCCTTGCTGTACCAAGAAGAGATTTAAGCAACTGCAGAGCAGTCACAGTACTCACAAAGGTAGACAAGCACCAGTCTGTGTCCCTGCCACGTCTCAAATTATGATAATTAGCACTGGGTTTTGCCATGGAAGCAGAAGAAATGGAAGCAGCTTAGAAGTAGTAGTGATCAATGAAGTCTTATAATGCCCTTAAGATGCATATATATGCTATATCTAAGTTCACAGATATGTAAACTCAGGTGCAGATATGTAAAATATCTTGCCTGTGGCCATATAGAGAGTGAACATTGACTTCTGACTGGTGTAACTGGGAGGCACTGGAGTTCTGACTCCCAGTCTCTTGTTCTCAGCATTGGGTGACAGACAGCATTGCTTGAGTGAGTGGGGCAACCATGGCTGACATCTCCACAGTATCACGATTCACAGCTTTTAATTGCTGTTAAACAAATTCAAAATGAAATTGCGCATAGAAAGATGGGAACTACAGAGCCTTAAAAAATGCATCCATGTTCTTCCCCGTCAAATCTAATTAGATTTGCCAAAATCGGTGTGCATTGATCTGTGATTCAAACAATATGCTGATAACAAATTTTCATGATAGACATGGTTATAAAGCTACTTGACTAGACTCTGAATTAGCCCCTTTAGCAGAAGCTCTCAGCACAATTTCTCAGCACAGTCTTCCACAGACAGCTTTTAATCCCCAAATCAACAGGCAATCCCATTGTTTAAGGTTCACCAGGCTCTCTGCTGAGCATCCACCAGAGAAACAAGGCAGGCAGCATATTCATGTTGACTATCAATCCTCATTAAAATCAACACACCGTCTTTAACCACCCATCTCAGCAAACTTTAATATGTGCTGGGAAAAGACCTTTCCACTACTAGGCAGAGCAGCTTATTTTGCTGTTGTGCTGGGCAGCTTCACCTTGGCAATGATGGGTACGGAAACGCAGGGGTTGTATGGAAAGCATCACGTAAACAGACTATCACCCCAGAAAACCAGCACCACACAGGGGCTATGTGCTGATACTTGCCTTCGTGCCAGTGTCCAGTCTCTGCCCTCAGGATTCAGGGATGATTTTTTTTTTTGTTAGCTCGTGGCAGGGAAGCAACACTGATTTGTTTGGATAGTTTGTCTTTCAGCCAAGTGATGCCTATTGGTACAAGGGACTGGAAATGAGAAAATGAGGGCAGAGCAGGTAAGTTTTAAATAAGTCAAAGTAAATACTTGACATGTCAGGAGAGACCAAAGGACAGGATTTTCCATTTGTGCTCAGTTTTCAGCTGAGCTTTGCAACCACTGACATCTGAGAGCTTCTGAAAATGTGCCTCGCCTGAGAGCCAGAGTGCATCAGAGTTTAAAGTTACTCAGAAAAAAATGGCAGAGGGCAGGCAGTGCACTTGTATCTGTTTGTACCTTAGATTTATCCTTTCTCCACTGTCTTTTCATCCAGAAATTGTTACTGCTCCAGAAGAGGAAAACCACAGCACTTTTTTTGCCTGATCTTTGAGACTAATGAGCAATCCCAGCAATGGGATCTGCTCAGCATCTCTGAAAATTTACATACTCTGTGTTGAAGCTTGTGTAACATCAAGACACACCATGGAAAAAAGCTGTCATGACCAGGATATTGATCATTGACCACTGGCAAAGATCGCTGAGGGAGGTTATGTGGAGTCTCCATCCTTGAAGATATTCAGAAACCATGATCACAGATAAAAGGTCATGGTCCTGGGCTGTCTGCACCAGATGACCCTGCTTGAGCAGAAGGGTGGACCAGGATGTACACATTTAAAAAATAATGAGTTACAGCCATGTAGTATGAGCGTAACTGTATTAATATAAATTATTTCAACTTAGAAAGAAATTATACCAGAATAAGGATTTTTATCCCAGCGATATGGGATGGATTTGGGGCCAGTAGGGATCTTGGTGCAAGTCATGCCAGTCTGCATTCTGACCCCTGGGTTTCCCTCGCTCTGACCTGGCTGCAATGTCTGTCCTCTTTGCTGGGTCCCTGCTTCACACCAGCTGAGCCACAGCCACACCAAGGCCAAGCAGAAGAAGGGACAGCTTATCTATTGAGCCATAGAAACATGGAATTTGGATCTTTCCATTTAACTGTACAAATGGCATGGCATTTTTGTGCCACTAAGCAAAAAAAAAAAAAAAAAAAAGGCAACAGCTGAGATCTATTCATAAACCTACGTAAATGGAACAACAAAACCGTATGGATTATGTATGTTCTAACCTATACTACCTGCTGCAAGCTCGAGGTTACTGCATTTGCCCACCCACACCGGCATTGTCCACCCAAGGAAGTCACCAGAAGGGGTCCCCCAGCAGAGATGACACAGGTCCTGAAACTCGTTAAACTTGAATGGGCTGTAAAACTTTATGAAATCCTGTCTGCCCTTCAGTTTTAAATTGGATTTGGTTGAACTGGTTTTAAAACTGGCTGGAGAGCCAAGATGGGCCAGCAGGATCACCTGGAGAGACAGACAGCAGATATTCAGCTCTGCATGCTTATGTTGATCAGAGCAGTGCCCCCTCTACCAGGGAGGGTGGAGTGCTCTGCCTGATAAAAGGCTGAGCTCAGCAGACATTAAAGGGAGGTTGTTAGTAAAGATCAAAAGGTAGGAATGGGAGATAGAGCTGCCCCATTTGCAAAGTTACCAAAGCCTGCCAGCGAGAATGAAGATACAGATGCTGTGATGCTGAATGAATGGGGCAATCTAGATAATGATATCAGAATTAAATTAATTAAAAGAAGATTAAAGAAAGATTGCAAAACTAAGGTTGCAATCCTGTCCCTGCTGGAGTCAATAAGTGTTTCATGGTTTGTGTGGTGCTTCATGAAGAGGCCAAGATGTTGCTCCCAATGCATACCAAGACAAAGGAAGGTATCAACTGAAAGCTGATTTACACAGAGCCAACTATATTAGGGAATAAATAATTTGCAGTGGCCTCATCATCACAAAATTGAAACCATGCATGGCTGGAGCATCCAGGAGGATGAATGCAATTCATATCAACATCATCACTGATCTGCAAACTATGGAGTATTCATGAAGACTTTAGGGCAGCTGTGGTAGGACACTACATTTCTCATAACTTGTGGCAGGATGAAGTTTATCAATCAAAGTATTTTAAACAGACTTGAACAGGCAGAGTATGCTCACACCAGGTCAGTACTTGGTGTCATGTGGATAGGCTGTGTCTTGCCAGGGGCTGCCACTCTCCAGTGGGATTTACTCTTCCTACAAGCAAGGTCCCTAAGGCCACCAGCAGGGACAGTTACAGAGGACTCTCATGGAAACATCAGCCGAGCTTAAAATCTTCTGGAAAGCAGCATTTCCAAATATGAATGTGTGACATGGATGGGAAGTTGGCTATCAATTTCAAGAAAAAGGAGCTTGAAGCAGAGTTGGAGGATGGGGGAATCTCCACGGCCACATCACACTGTGCATCTGGACAGACCTCTGTGGCAGCCACCTCCCTGATCAGGTATTTTGCTCCGGCTGCTAAGCAGGTAGGTCATTAATATCTGGATTACTTTTGGCCTCTGGAGCCCTCTTAATGCTTTTGCAGTGTATGTTCACTGTTTTGGCTGTCACGCTCAGGTCTCAGTTTTAGGGCAGCTTACTGAAATTAATGGGGAAGGGGCCAATTTATTTTAATCAAGCACCAAAAATTAAATTTTAAATAAAAGCACACATAAGGATGCATACTTTTGCCCTTGTAGACATGGGAAAATGCTGTATTGTTCCATAAGGGCAAGAGGCTTATGTTTTTTCTTTCACAAATGCAAAAGAAGGAAAGTGTTTTTCAGTAAGAATCCAATTTTACAGGGAGGGAATAATATGTTAGATAGTCGAATCACTTTGATGTCAATTTTATTTTGCAATCACTTCATAAGATATTCATTTAGCCTTTTACATTCCCTTAAAGTGTTCAAGTCTAGGCACAATACAGTATTATCTTTCTCTTTACCATAATGATGAACGATAATGAGAACATATAATAAGATTTTATGTGTGCCCAAAGAAAAATCTGCTTTAGCTCAGATGAGAGGAATTTTGCAGATCAAATTAATATTATAAAACAGCACAATTTATCAGAATAATACAGCTTTTCTTCTCTCAATCCATTGTGAATCTCAGTGTCTGGAGCCAATACGTGGTGAACTATTAGAGGCTGATGGAATTTTTTTTGTAAAATCTCTAAGAAAAATACTTAGTTGATAGAAGTAAAACAAACAAACAAACAAACTAAAACTCCCTTTTCCTCTCTTGTCCATCACACTTACACACTATAAATACTCTAATATTTAAAAGATCTGTTGCAGCTGTTCTATAGTGATGCTGTTTACTGTTGAAAAGCCACCCCAGTCCAGTAGCATCTTTGTTCAAGTTCCTCAGAAATTAATAGATCACATTTGATTTCCCTGAATTTTTTACGTTCATGGAACATGGTTTATATTTTATAGAAATATATATCCTTATATATTTACTATATGTTATATAGGATATATTATATTATATATTTATATGTAGATATATTTTATATATATATAGAATAAATATATCATATATTATATATTTATATGTATATGTATTTTGTTGCATCCTTTTAATATAGATTCAGTTTATTCATCTATTCATGATTTCACAGTGTAGCCTAAAAGTGAATTATTAAAGTGTAGAATAGTGAGACAATCCTGATAGAAACTGGGAGTGGAAAACTCATCTTTGCTGTCTGATCCTGCATCCTCACCATATTTTCTACATTTTAACTTGGTTTTAGGTGCTTAAACATCAGCTTCTCTGAAGAACTCTTGTTGAAAAGCCTTGTGCTGGTAGCAGTTGTTATGGAGCAGTTCTTTTTTTTTTTGTGGGACAAGTGAATAAATCAAAATTACTTACGGAGTGATTGCAGTGCAGTCAAACGAGTACACAAATACTTCTAGGAAACAGCACTGACAGTTTATCACACTGGATAAACCTAAATGAAGTACACAAAATAAGACTGAAGAAATTTGGAACCTGAGTAATGTGGGGTGTGCACAGTGTTGGGGTCCCCTCTGGTACTGCAGACACCTCTTTTATTCAGGGGAGGGAGAGCGGGGGTGTTTCCGTGCCGTAGGGAAGCACACGAACCTTTAGCTCACATTTGCTGTATCCACTCAGTTGCAGCGCTGATCCCTCTTCCCCTAACTCATCCACAGCACAGCACAGCACGGCCTTGGTCCCAAGCCAAAAAAGGCTTTGTCAGACACTCAGCCGGGCACTAGATCACAGGAACTACCTGCACCGAGAGGCTTTGTTTGGTTCTGCTGTCGTCACGGAGCAGATTAATGGGAGAAAAAGGAGTGGAAAGAAGCTCTCGCTCTGGCAGCTGCACCCCTGTGAGCAGCCCCCTGTACACGTGTGGCGCCTGGAAGAAAAATGTGCTGGGAAATAGGAGCGCTGCTGTGCTACTGCAGCCCCAGCGATGCAGGGGGATGTCCCGGGGGATCCGGAGGGACGTGGCTGTGGGAGCGGGGCTGTGTGTTTGATCAAGCACACTCTAACTTTAGCCTGCAGAACTTTTGGGTGTTTGCCCTCCTAATAGCTGCATATAAAGCATGAGTCCTGTATTTTTTCCTCCTTCTTTCCTCATGGATAAATTAGCATGAAGGAAGCTGATGGAGCTAATTAGTTCCAAGTGGTGTTAATTTATCTGCTTGGAACTCTTTGTGACCCAGTCAGATTGCTTAATTTTGGCAGTTTATATTTTCAAATCGCTTCATTTATTGCACCTAATCCTTTATTTCTACTGTTTTTTTTCCTTTCTGATCCTATATCAGAGAACATAATTTCATGTAATTGGGACATAGAAGCTTGCGATGGAAATTACACATGGTGGCAAGAAAGGTTTTGCCTTGAATGGAAATGTATCCAACAGAACAGTAGCCATTGCAAGATCCATAGACAGACATACCTGAAGGGTGAATTTAGCAACGAAATGTGATCACCATAACACATAATGTCAGGAACTAGCTGTCTATCCCAGACTTGTCTAGAAAAAAAATAGCTCCACAATTCCTGTATCAGGCTGGAAACTAGAAACAGTGCTTGTGGGAATAAGATGTTTCAATCAGCCTCAGTTTTGTGGGTCCCCCCTCAGACAGTGATTTCTGCCTTGTCTCTCATGGTTTCAAGCACCACCATGCAGAAGTGCCTTGTAGCTTGGGCTCCCATGCATTGGTGGCAACTCGAAGCAAGGTTTGCTCAGTAACTACAAATATTAAACAGTTTTGACAAGTGGCCAATAAAGCTTTTTGATATGCATTAATATTCAGCACCAAAGGTCATACTCATCATTATCAGAAAAAAATAATTCATCTCATTTACTAGGAAGGTGGAGTCTGGACACACTTGAATATAAGCTGTTTCAGCTCTGTAGAGATGTGAAAAAATACCTGTATTATAGTACAGACCAATTGAGGGTGATATTGCCACTGCCTGGCCAGGGTCTCACCCAAACCTGTTCCCTCCTGGAAGCACAGTAACTGCATCTCTTTCATGATGCACGTCTGCAAGAAGGGCTGGAAGGAGGATCTGGGGAACTACACACCCTCAGTCTGACCTCAGTGCCAGAGAAGACTATGGAGCAGATCATCTTGAGTGACATCACGTGACATGTACAGGACAACCAGGGGATCAGGCCCAGCCAGCAAGGATTTATGAAAGGCAGGTCCTGCTTGACCAACCTGATCTCCTTCTATGACAAGGTGACCCACTTAGTGGGTGCAGGAAAGGCTGTGCTGTCTGCCTAGACACTAGCAAAGCCTTTGACACAGCGTCTTTCACAGCGTTCTCCTGGAGAAACTGGTTTTTATGGCTTGGATATGTGCACTCTTCACTGGGTAAAAATCTGGCTGCATAAGAGTGGTGGTGAGTGGAGTTAAATCCAGTGGCAAGTGGTGTTCCCCAGGGCCCAGTATTGGGGCCAGTATTTTCTGCCCAGTGGAATAGGACCTGGGGATGTTGGTTGACAGACAGCTGAGCTACCAGCCCTGGAGGGATTTAAAAAACACGTAGGTGTGGCACTTGGGGATATGGATTAGTGGTGGACTGAGCAGTGCTGGGGTTAGTGGTTGGACTCAATGGTCTTAAAATCTTTTCCAACCTAAACAATTCTTTGGTTCTATGAAGGGAATTATTCACACAGCTGAGTCCACTGCTATAAGCAAGGTGCTTCAAATTCTTGGGCCTTTCCTTCGCTCAAGATCTGTGTAGAAGATGATTGGTTAAATTAGGAAAAAATCCCCTTTGACTGTCTAGCTGCTACTCTGAATTTTGGATAACATTTTTTTACTGCCTGCCCCCACTGACATTACAACTATGCCTGAGATGAGTAAATGACACGAAGGTAGGTAAAACCTGCTGAACATCAAATGTTTTGTACTGGAAATGAAATCTGGCTTCTGCAGCTCATCTATCTCATTTTTTGATTTCACTTTGTTTTCTAGGCAAGTTAGGTCTCATCTATGTGAAAACAACAAGGGGAAACCAGGGCTTAGTTCTCAGTCAGCAGAGCCTTTTTTCGGAAGCTCCCATAAATGCCCTTTTAAAATGAAGGAATAGCCAACCTGTATGCTGGGAAGTAAATCCTGAGTCTCTCCCCAAGCTGTCTGCTTGTTTTAGTTCAGTTTTATTTTTCTGTTAATTCCTGGCAGATGATTCTAACACAAAACAATAAAATTTAAAAAAAAAATCCAACATACTAGAAGATGGTTCATCTCTGTAGATGAAACAACCACCTCCATGTTCTGTTTTGAATAAATTCAGATTTCAACTGCAGTGACCTGGCTTATTTCCAGTTTACAGTTACTTTATTCCACTTACCTGAAATTCTCCTTTTCATGCAACTCTGATGAAATGTTTGTCATCTCTCAACTGCCTGCAAGGGTTGCAAAGTGCTACATGAGCAAGACTGCTTACATAGGGACAAGTAAAGTGATTTCTTTATAGGTAGTGATAAAATTTTCAAGAGCATCCTCCACTGGCACAAATCTGTTTCCCTGGAAGAAACATGGAATTTCTACAGACTCTGGTGGGAACTGAATTTAGCAGACATAGGTCCTTTTATACATCCCAGTTCTCCCCTAGTATATTCCTTATTGAAACATTGAAGCTGTTTATATGATAACTTGGCTGGAAAGACAGAACTTAAACACATGAATAAAAATCAAGCTGGAATGCTTAAAGTCGGTATTTAATTAAATCAAATCAGTGAGGGTATATGATAAAGGAAATTTTATTTTCACCATGATGGTTTGTTTCTAGCTCCTTTTGATGCCACATTTTGCCTAAAGTTCTTCTGGAAGAGAAGTAGCTTGAAGTGTCCTGTGAAAGTAAAGGAGCAGAGAGGTGAAGTTATAAATGCTCCTTGTATTTCAAGGAGAGCTTTGGTACAGCTGTTTGGCAAGCACTGTAAATACCGCATTTTATTTCAAGGCTCAGATGCTTCTTTTGTAAGCTTATCTCCTCTATTGCTCCAAAACAGGAGCAAAACCCAACACCTTCCCATCCATATACAATGCACTACTAACTGAATCCAGCCCAGAAACTCCTGTGAGATGTTTGTGTCTTCTGAACATGCTAATCTCTTGTGAGGAGTTGGAAAGTGGAAGCCACATTCCTCTTTATTCCAGCAGCAATTTAATGACCAGAAGAGGTTTCTTAGTCCTGGACGCACAAGCTGTTTTTTGGGTTTTTTTTTATTGCATTGTTTAGGTACCTTGCAATCCTACAACAAAGTAAGAAATGTCATAAATATGAAGCATCATTCCATAAAATCATACTTTTTTAGAGTGGCAATTTGGGATCATGTTCATGATTTTATGTTTTCCAGTAGGAAAGCAGTAAGAGGAACTGATGCTCAATTAAAAGATGAGAGTAAGAAATTAAATAACTGCAAGTATCCTATTCATCAAAAGACTAAAGACCTTCTGCAGATAGAAGAAAAAACCCAAAACCATTCTCCAAATGATTTAAGAAGCCGACAAATAAGAAGAGGTTCATAAATCATTGCGGTCTAGCCTCATTTAATGGGAAGAAGCAAGGGGGTTTTGCTAACACATGAAACTGGGACTCAAAGGTGACAGATATTTTTCAGTTTCTGTGGATGAATCTACACCTCCTGGTTTATTTTGGAGGATGGGTTTGCAGTTATAAATTCTTGAACAACATCTTGGTTCTGTTCTGAAGCAGTATCTAAATAGGGAGCATGCCAAAAGGCAAATGAAATTCATGTATTTTTAAAATTAGATATCCTGTCTAATAAAAGGCAGAACTTTTATGTTATTCATAGCTGCAAGTTGTCCTGATTTACAGTTCAGATACAATTAACAGTTTCATTTCACATAATTCTTTTTCCTCATAAGTGAATACCTGAATCATATGCTGGAAAAAAACAACTGCAGACCACTCCTATAAACCCAATAATATGGGGTGATGCAAAAAAAGATTAAGAGAAAAGCCTTGCTTTGTCCTGTTTTTCTAATAGAATGGGGTTTTTTTCCTGCAAGAAACCTTCAGTCAAACATCTAAAACCCTCTATCAAATAGGATTTACACATTTACCTTCTTTCCAAAGTCCCACATGCAAGATTGTTGGGACAGTTACCCAGGGCTTTGCAGAACAGAGACCTTTGGCATCTACCCTGTCTATACAGTGCTACCCGCCCCTATCCCATATATACCCACACCCAATCATTCTTCTTCCCACTCTGAACTCAAAAGCAATAGAAAACCTGAACCCTCGGTCCCAGTTCAGTTGCTGGCACTGGTGATATCTGGCAGCACTGCTCCTCTAATGGTTAGAAGCCAAGCAAATATGTATTTAACGGGAATTATGAAAATGGAAAAAGTGCAAGGCTCAAGTTTTTGAAAAACACATTCTTCCTCCACATCAAAGGGCTCATTGATTTGTTGCTGAAGTCATGACCAAAGTAGTGCTAAGTGGGTGAAAAGAGGAGAAAAGAGCAAATCTAATCTTAGGAGCTGTGCCAAGCAAGTACCTTATGGTTCATCCGAAGCTGATCATGAGACAAGTCCTGAATATAAATATTATTTAATATGTCTGGCAAATGTTAGGAATCTGTCTGAGCATATTCTTCAAGTGAGAAATAGCTCTCCTTTTCCTTTGCTTCCTTTTCTGTATCCTTGAACTTTGTATCCCTTGAAATCCCAAGTAACCATTCACATTAATAAAGTGTTAAGGTGTTTGACCAAGAAGATTGGCTCTGCTGATTTCAGCACTTAAAAAGGGAAACCGCTCTGTTGTTTTAACCACTTCAGCACTCACCATCTCAGTTTATTTTCTTATCCTCTTTAACTTCTGTTAAAATCAAACAGGAAGCAATTAAGGTGAGCCTACTACAAAGCAGCCCTCAGAGTACGTGGCTATGAACCTAGTGCAGAATGAAGGTCATGCCCCGAAAATGTAATTATATGGATGTGGAAGGAATGCAGAGCCTATATACCGGGGTGACCGATGAGAAAATACACCACTCCAGTTTTACTTCCAGCAGGCAGATGACCATGACCAACACAAACATTGCTACCACCACCTTCATGGAGGACCTGGTGGCAAGTTGAACTGACAAGGCACACTAGACCAAGAATTTTATCCACTTGAATTAAGAGATAGAGTGGGAGCAAGAGACAACTCCCTACCCAGCTGCAAAACTGTCACTATTTCCCTTCATCCAACCCCCCTTTGACTTTAGTCACGTCACTGCCATGATGACAGAAAAAGGAATGTCATGAAAACAGACATCCAATGACAACAGTGGGAGACAAAGTGAAGTCTTTACACAGGATTTAGCTAATTATATTTTGGGCAAATATTTATTTATCTAAAAACAAAATAAAAATCATTTTTAAAAGGAAAAAAGTACTTAAATAAAAAACAAACTTGTGAAATGTTATGGCACAGAAGTTCAAGACAAGTATAAATCCAGTTGCCACAACTGTTGCGTATTAATGTTGCACATTTTTCTATAAAGGCTTTATTAAAGGTATTTACATGGCAATATGATGTGTAAATATATACAGCAAACTGGGGACAACTTTTTTCTTTTGGATTCTCGTATGAAAAAAATGCCTTAAATACAAAATTTTAAAAGAAAAAAAATTGAAGAGTTCATCCCCAAGCATGAAGAATGTCCCATCATCCCATATGTCCAAAGTATCAATTATGAGGCAGTTTTGAGGTTCTGGCCAAACCCTTGGGAGATTCAGCCAAGGTTGTGTAGTCTCAAGTTAAATCGCACAGCATGCAGTTGCAATAGTTCCATACTCGATGGACTGCGTAGTTCATGAGAGATATTAGAATCATTAATATTTTATCATCGTTTCAGTCTAGTTTGCATTATTCTAAGTGATGCTCAAGAGTTCCTATGCACAACAGTTCCTTAGCTGCTCAAGTTTGTGTTTCAACTGTTCTCTCCTCCGCCTCAACTGCTCCTTCTCTGCAATCAGTCTGTGTTCATCCGACTGGATGGAAAGAACATACTCTGTTGCTTTTTTCAGGATGACAACCTTGGGAGCCTTTTCATTGTTGGCCACCTCGGGTATCTCATCACGCAAGGCAAAGAAACTCAACTTCAGCTCATTTCTCCTCTGGCGCTCCAAGACGTTGTGCGTTCGCCTCTTGTCATTCTCTTCCGAATCTGACGTGCGCGGACTGGAGCATTTTCGGTTGTTGCTAATCTGTTTGAGAACTCTGCCACTGTCCAACCTTAGCCTTTTTGCAGCTGGATATTCAACCTTGGTGGAGGGAGGAGCGGCGTAATTGTGCTGATGGATGTTGACATGACACCGTTTGAGAACCAGCGGGCTGTGGTGGGGCTTACTGTGCTCTTCTGATATGTCTATGCTGGACTCTGTGCTGGATTCATATTCATTCGCTTCAGCCAATGTAACAACATCAATTTCCTCATCTTCCTCTTGTTCTTCTTCTGCCATAAAAAAAAAATAAAATTAAAAATTCATAACCTGTATGTAGAGACTCTCAAGACTACTGTATGTATACGGGAAGGCTACTCTGAGTTGCACAATGAGGAACCCAATGACAAACCCTTCTTAAATCCATTTCATGATTCTGGACACTGCTATCCTAAGAGCCTTTCTTTTAAGGAAGAAATGCTTCAAGTGCAATAGGACACATGGACTGCAGCCCAAACCCCAGCTCCCTGATTTCAAAAAGTTTTAACGATCTTGCGTAATGTCGAGTGCATGAAAGATAGTAGGAAAGTTTAACCTCGGTTGTCAGCAGTACGGCGCAATAAAGCTCCCAGACTCAAGCTGCCCTTAATTATGGATTTAGAAGGCTTTGGCCACGCCTTAAAAGAAAGCTTACTTAACACACATGGGTATTCAGAGACATTTTCTGAATCTCTCTTGATCTGTTAATTTGTGGAAAATAGGGAGGGAGTTTAAAAAAAAAACAAAAAACAAACAAAAAAAGGAAAAAGGGAAGGCTGTAGTGCTTTGGGTAGAAACTCACTTTCAAACCAGATTTACGAGGGAGCGGAACCCGCTGTCACATACCTAAGGAAGCATTTCTAAAACTTTCCCAGCCCCATTCACTCCCCTGCAGTCACTTTCACTAGCACCTCCCTGACTGCACATTCTCCCCGCGGCTCTCGGGTTGGAGTTAACTCCTTCCCGGCCCACGGGTGACACCGGGAGCCAGCCTTATCGGGACCCCATTATGAAAGTTTAGCCCTCCCACACTTTCTTTTTTATTTTTCCCCGCTTTTCTCTCCCTTCTCCCCCGGAGGAAAAACTGGGCTGGTTTTCCAGGAAATAAACTGGCTGGGACTCTCCCCGTGCCTCGCAAACGTGGCATTGAAAAAA
>VZTJ01003848.1:1273254-1284399 GCA_013397795.1 Orthonyx spaldingii
GGAAGGGAAGGGAAGGGAAGGGAATATGCTAATTTTAAATCAGAGGTAGCACGTATCAAATACTTGGGTCTTGTCTACTGTTGAAAGCCAAGGCTATTTTCATCCTCACCCTGTGGACGTCCATCTTCAGCCAGAGATGTCATGGGGTCAGTGAAAGTGGTATCTGGTATAATTTATTTATTTGACTCTCCCTCATCCTCTGAGCTGTGTGCCCAAGAGTGTTTGCAGCAAACATGGCAGCTTATTCCTCAGCATCATGCCAGCCTGTGATCCTCACTATGGAAAAATTCAAGCTGTTTATTACCAAAAAGAAAAGGGAAGTGTACAGAAAGAAATTGATGAAAACTAAATGGGAGAGCTCTGAGTAATGGAAGTGTTACATTGATATTAAATTACTCTCCCCACTGACTATCACCTCACTTACGGAAATCCATGGAAGTCCCAGAAAAGTAACTTCTGTCATCAAGAGAATCAGGAGAGAGCTTGAAGTGCTCCTCTGGCTTGGGCAAACCAAAGGAGATTCAAAATTATACTTCCCATGATCCAGAGCTGGGACTTTTGTTTCTCCTTTTTAATTTTTTTTTTAATTGTTAAAACCAAACATTTTAGACTTTATTTTTTTCAATCTGACAGTGCATATGAAATAGAACTTTTTTATTATTTGTAATTGTTAAAACCAGATATTTCAGATGTTGATTTTTAAACTAACTGCATATGAAAGCAAGTCTGCAGTGAAACAAAAGCACGAGCAATTTTTGAAAGTGGTCTGGCATTAGACACATATGAATTTGTATATATTTGTCGTGCTTTGTCCTATTGTCCAGGATCTTCCATGAAATTGAAGAAGACATCCGATTGGAAGACAGTAGTGTAACTAACATTTTTGAATACAGAGAATAAAATCCTTTACACCAGCTTTGGTCTTTCCATGGTGTGCAGCCTTTACCTTTTTTGCTTTGGGGTAAAATTACCACAGATATTAATTTGACTTTGCTCACAGACAGTTTGACTTTGCAGTTCTTTCAAACCATCACAGTGCCTTTGGTATCAAATTTTAGTTTGTTTTCAAACAGGGCAGCCCTTGATTAGTTTATTCTTAATTATACAAAATAAAGCTATTTATTTGTGTATGCAACTAACTTAAAATCACAAATAAACTTTTTTTGTTTTGCTAGCTATTTTTGTTGCTTAAATACACTACCTGTGAACTTATCTAAGTCCCATAGAAACAACGCCAAAAATACAAGCGGTTTGAATAAACTTTTCTACACAAATTAGCACCTTTTGACATGGATAACTGGAAGGGACCTAGCTAACACCAGTAGTTTTGGCATTCCTTGATAGAAGAGAGTTTTGTCCAGCTGTGGATTAAGGGTGAATTACAGGAAATCTGCACTGATTTAAGTGTGTGATAAATAAGTTGATTTTCAAGGTCCCTGTGAAAGATAAACAGTTATTTTTGAAAGCCTGGGCAATTTAAATTTCTCTTCAAAAAGAAAAAGCAGAGCTGTTTCAGAACAATCAGTCCCACAGGCCAGTCACACATCCCTGGCCTCTGCATTCTCTGAATTGTATGCTGCAGTTATCAGATTGTCAAGACATCCCAGCTCTGCTTGATTAAGTCCTCCTTAAAGTATTAAGGTCATTTGCAACTACTTAATGATCCTTTTGGGTGCCACCGCTGTCAAGCCCGGATCTTTAGCGCTGTAATGGGATCAGAGCCCCTTCCATTGCTCCAGCCCTTCAATATCGGTGCTCCCCTGTACAGGACTCACTGCCAGTTGTGAGGCAGCAGGAATGAGTTTTTCTGCCTCCCCACACATGTGAAGCCACCTCTATATTGCACCTGCAAGTGCAGAGAGTCCCCCTCCTCTTGGCACGGCACCGAGGGGGTTTGCAACGTTGCAGCTGGAAAGGAGAGAAGGATGAAAAGTTATGGTACAGATTTCTTATTAATACTCAAAAAAAGAAATAAACCCTCCTGGCAGCAACTTCCTTGCGGGTTTGGTATGAAAGCAAAGGAGCAAAGAGCTTGCTGTCACTCTTGCCACACGTCCTGTGGGGGCAGAGCTTCAGAAACATCTGAGTGCATCAGATATTATCTGGAGGAAGGAATGTGTCAGCTGACAGCAAGGCTGGAAACTATTGAAACAATTGTCAGCTGGGCCATTCTTATAGCTATCTCTTGTCTCTTTGAGAATTAATATCCAACAATCCTGTCCCATCTACAAACAGGTGAGAGTAAAGGAGCCTTCCAGGAATTATGCAGGTGGTTGCTTTGGAGACGAGGTATCTGATTGCTATCAAATTAACAGGTTCAGCCACAGGAACACATTCTGAGAAAGAAAGTGGCCCTATTGAAGGAGAATATCTGGAAAAGTAGGTATGTCTTTAGAAAACACTGGAGATGGGAGGTGTTACTGGTCTTGTTACAGCTCATAGGTGGTTGGATTTGAGTTTGTGGGTAGGTGGAAGGGTATATGCAATCTACTTATCTAAGCCAAGCCAAAGTCCATGCTATCTTCAAAATTTAAACTCCTGATGAAGATCATCAGAACTCCTTTTTCTGGCTCCATGTTGAGCAAGCTCAGAAATGCTCACAGGTTTCACTTGCATTGTTCAACAGGTGAAATGATGATTTTCTCATCGTCAACGCTTATGTTAATCTTGGAGGTCCTTTTTGATTATGTCGTTATGGGAAGGAGGAAGATGAGCTTGTAACAGTGAGTTTGTAAGTATTTACAAGAAACATTCCTGACTCAATGTGTCTGTCCTCCATGGGTTTCATGTTTTGTTTGGACTGGTTTATGGAAGAGAACAGTCACATTTAAAAATTGTATTGGTGAATGATTGCATTTGGCCTCTGCAGTCAAGGACAAATCCTATTTAGTGCTATCCCAATGAAGTTTACTTTCCAGATCCCAATGAAGTTTACTTTCCAGCCACACTCAGCCAAAATGATACTGATTCCAGCATTGAGAACTTTCTGAGAACAACTCAGTGCATTCATCCTCTACTCAAGTCAGTGTGATGCTGACACCCTTCTCATCAGTAGCACTCTGCACAAAGCCTTTCAGCGTAGATGTGCACCATCAAACTGAGTCCTTAAAAGACAGTTTCTAACTCTTCACACCTAAAATCTTTCTATTAATTCAGTTACAGTCTTCTGATGGTGTTACATGGCTGATAACTTCTCTCCAGCTTTGTTACGCAGTGCAGTTCATTCTGAATTGACTTGGGCAAGTGTAGCAAAAGCGTTACCTTGGCTGGATCAGGGCTTGCACTTCACGGCTTTCTGGGTTCTAATTGGCTCAGGTCAGGCACCCAAATATAAGGGATAGCACTGGGAAATGGGGGCTAAGCCATCAATGATGGTCATGTCAGCAGGCTTTGGACGTGCAGTGTTACAGCTCTGTGTTCCTCTAAGCTCTTTGTATGACTATTGTAGCATCACTTTGGTTACTTTTGATGTAGTTTAGTTCAGATTTCCAGCAATCAGAGTAAATTCAGAACTGTTTAACTGCACTCAGGATAGACATCTTTGGGAGATGAAGTTTTCTTATCTGTGGCTCCTGCTGCATTTTGAAACGAGCATAAAAGAGGCAAATACATCCATGAACATTTGCTGCCAGTATGGATTTAAAAGCAGAACGCAGTCAGAAAGGCTACCAAAAAACTACTTCACTTGGCTGATAACTCAATTTGTTGATAAGAAAGAGGGAGTGTTTTGTCTCTCTGTATCAGATAAGTGACTTATCACTCCCTGCACTGTTGATGATGAACATGTTCATCTGGCAGATAGTGGCAATAAAGCTGCATCTCCCCTTTGCACCGCAAGACATATGCTACATCAAATGAAGTTAAGGGAAATAGATTTAAATAACTTCTTGGTAAATGCTTTTAAAATCAATTTATAATTAACCTGTGGAACCCCTTGCTGCATTTTATTAGAAAGGGAAATATCATGCTTGAAAATGTATGTTTCCTGTAAGCAATAATATGGGGAGTTAAAAAGTGTAAAAAGAAGGGAGAAAGGACGTCACTGCTATGGTCTAGGACTGCACAGTTTAAGAGGTGTTCTGTAATTGAAACTGAGGCTCTATTTTCTTCCTACACTATCCAAGTATAGGTTGTTGTTAGGCATAGGTGTATTTCTGAGCTGGTTGGCAATTTTTTTCTTATTGTGCACATGGATCCAATACAGCATTGGGGCCCACCTTTGCCAGGAAAGCAGGCTTGTCTGGGATGGAGGGACCTCCTGTTACAGCTGTTTTCTGAGGTGTTTAAAGCACAGATGGAGCCTAAGTGCACATATACTTTGTGTTTTGTTCCCAGGCTGAGGTGGCCTCAGCAAGAAGATGTCAGGATGCATTTCAGCACAATGTGTCTGGCTGCAGAGCCAGGCTGTCCTTCAGGATCCCAGTGTGGGTGCAGAGCCACGAATGCCTTGATTTCCACTGCTGAGGGAGGTGAGGACAGAGAAAGCCTCTGTCTGTTGGTACTCACCAATGCAAATCAATGCAGTGGGTTGTACCCACACATCTGCATTGATTCACTCCTCAAGATTAAGTCTAAGCTTCAGGACACTTGTGTGCTAGTCCAGGCTTTGACCTTGTAGGAGGAATGCTGTTTCACTGGGTTTGTTTCTGCTTGCTTTGGTTAAGCTTGTGCATGGCAGAAACTGGGCTAAATATCTAAAAATGTCTGTGCACTGTGCACTGATTCCAGTTTCAGGGGACTGCTGAGATCCAGCGTATCAAAGCCAGCTACCAGGGAGTTGAAGCCACAACCCCTAATGTGAAAGCCCCAAAAATTGATTCAGCCTTGCTACTAATTGTTTCCTGTGCAGGTTGTTTTTGTTTTATTTTCTTACTTCTTAAGATTCTTGGAGTTGCCTAAGTCCAGTCCTTCCTCTGACAGAGTGTCTTACTGACATTCAGACTGTGTCCCTTTCTCAGATGGGAGCAGAGGGTTGCAATTATGACTGCAGTGGCAAGAAAAGCTTTGATCAGAAATGGGCCTGATGAGGAGTGTGCTGAGGGATTAATGTAGAACTGACTTCATCAGCAGCTGAGAGTTCTGTGGAGGAGGAATTTAGGTGCTTCTTACAGCCTCAACAATGCAAAGCAGCCGTCATCAACAAGGTGTTCCCCAGAGGATGCTAATCACTCTCCTCCCTCTTGATCAGCAGTTAAGAGTGTCTCTCTTCTTTCTACTTATCACTTAGTCAGGGATGCCAGAGGTATTTCTTAGAAGATAAGAACATTATTTACACCCAGTCTTAGAAAGGAAAGAAGAGGTTGTAAGTGAGCTACAACCATAATTGTTCCTGTTATCATTTGCATCGCAAAGGCACTTCACCATGCTCAGACCCCATCTTGTGGGGCCAAGGATGTTGTAGTGACTGTACTGCCTGTCTTAGCTCTGAAAGGGCTGGAAGAGATGTGCAGGTGGAAAAGGGAGGGCCAAAGGACGCAGTCCTACCCTGCATAGAGGTATAGATCAAGGGAATCTGGGAAGCCCCAGATTTTCTCTCACCCATCGTGGCCTGTGTGTTTGGGGAGCAGGGAACATCTCTTCTACCTGTTCACTTCCATTAGGACTTATCTGCAGATCCAAACCATATTACCCAATGGATGCAGGGTAACTCTTCTGTACCAACATAGTTTCAGTCTGGTTCTGGAGTAGATGTACCCACCTGTTAGCGTCGTGGGAAAGGGCACTGAGAGATGCATCTCACTTTTGCTGACAAGAGAGATAAAAAATTAGAATATGTGCATTAGAAACCATCTAGCTCTGCTCCTTACTAAGGACTGGGGATTTTTTTTTTCTTTTTTTCTTTATTTTTTAAAATGGATGATTAAAAAAGATACAAGTTAGAGTTGAGACTATTGTGTGCTTCAGAACATCAAGTTCTGTCTACATGTGTGATGAGAAGACTGCATAGGTACTTATGGCAGCCCCCACAAACAATGTGTTGATATCTACAGCTACTACGTCATTAGTGCTCTGATATTTAACCAGAAGGTATCTCTGCCTTCAGCTCATGTTCTTCTCAGCTTCCCTTGTTATTCTCCCTCCTAAACAGACAGAAAATGATATTATGTCTGTGAAGCCAGAGGCTGTGTGTGTGTGTGCTGTGGAATTTAGTCATGATCTTGCTAATTGGAATGTTCAAGGTCATTCTTACATCTGTACATTTACATGCTTGGTCATTTTCTCCTGCACTGCAGTTAATGTGAGAGTTGTTCTAATCCCTTCCTCAGAGCCCCAGAAGCTGCTGTCTGCTAAACACTGAGTACATGGGGTTCTCGAGGAGTCCTGAAATGGGAAATCTCCTGATGAAGATTCCCAACTACCCCTATCTTTTCTGTACATGGAAAATGGGAGAACCCATTTGTAGGTCACTCAGAATGATACAGCATATGGAGTGCAGGTGTGTTACGTATCTGCAATATTATGATTAATACAGACACCAAGCATCTTTAAACCAGCAAACCTCAGTGCCTGCAGTCCTATGGCAGCTCAGAGCTTAGACAAAATTCACTTACCTCGCTTTGTCCATACAGGTTTTACAGCCTCTTCTGAGATGAACAGGTGGGGAAGGGCCTGTACCATAAGCTGGGTGGCTCTGAGATGTCTCAGGTACGTCAGTGCATCACTGCATTACTCTGTGCTGTGCATTCCTACTCCTACTGCCAATTGGATTGGTGCTGAGGAAACCTGAGGGAAGGATCTGGGGCAGGAAGAGGGGTGGTCTTCTTCAGGTGTGGACTGGTAGTTTGTCGGAGTAACTTCTGTCCCTGGCACGGTGCTGCCTCTGGTTTGTTATCCTTAGCAGAGCCATTTGCTTGGCAATGCTGGTTGTTACTTACAGGTTTCCCTACACCATCAAGGAGCAATAGCACAGGGTTTTGGTGGCCACACACAGACCCTGGGAGAGGGCAGATTTCTCAGCATCTCTTCCAACTGCTTCGGGAACTTCAGGTCCCCTTCAGACCTTCATAACCACAGACTCTAGTGAACATCCCTGTGTCCCAGGCACAGCAGCATGTAGGAGAGGCTGCACCATGAAAACATGCACTGAGGAACTTCAGACCTCAACGTGCCTCCTAGCACCTTGTAGTGAGGTGGGCCACTGGAGGAGGAGCAGAACAGACCCTCTTGTCTCTTCTGTCACCTCTCCGTGACCTTGCAGCTATTTCAGAGCCTGTGATATCAGAGTAACTATCTTGCTGCAAACTTAGACTTATCTCTCACACATATACATGAAACTCAGTAATAACTAGCTCATATATTCATTCCTAAAGTGGCTACAGAGAGATTTGATGTTGCTTAACTCATCCACTATCACTGATCACTTTTTGTTACATCCTTGCCTGAAGGCAAAGACTTTGGTCAAGCTAGAAATGCTGGTAGTTTCTGAACAGCTTCAGTTACTGGACCAAATGGCTGTTTGGTAAGTTAGAGTTGTGAAAGCAGGGGAAAAAATCACAGTGACTATATATTCAAGCAGAAGAGAGAATTCTGTGATGGAGAGTCACTCCTATGCTCTTGCTTTCAGTTGCTACGTGAGGAAGGGGTGACTCTTCACCAGGCTCTGGTGCTAGCTCAGCTCCTCCGAACATGAGGCAAGCCCAGATGCAAACTTTGTGGCTTAGCCCCATGTTAATACATTCCCAAACACTAATTAAGAGTGGTGAATGAAGAGAGAAATGCAGGTTAATGTACTATGCTGGCAGTTTTGAGACTGCCTGCCAAATGAAAGCTTTGGTGGTGATGCATAAGTAGAGGCCAGCAGCCTGCACACGAGTGAGCTGGAGGATTTGGGCTGGTACAAATGCTGCTTCCTCTGGAGGGAAGATGAAGAAAGGTTGTAGGGTGCCAGTATACAAAGGAGAGTGGAGAGGGAAAAATCTGGGACATGGGAATAGATAGTCTTCCTGGGGACAAATGTTGGAGACCCTCATTGCCTTAGGCAGAGTCTACTGGAAATAAGATGGAAGTGCAGGTAGCTGGGAACTCAGAGACATGCCTGGAGGTGCTTGCAAGCTCTGTATGAACAGTGATGTCATTGTGGGTTCCACTTCTGATGGGGAGTTAGAGGGGTTTTGTTTTTAAATTCCCAGTCTCTCTGCTGGATTCCTTCTCCCTGAGCAATCCTCTTTGTAGAGCAAGTTCCGTAGACAAGGCTAAAAGATATTTTCACCTACAAGCTCCTGATATAGGGGCCAAATAGGTGATAGGAGAAGGGTTTTCACTCAGTAATGAACCACTGTGTGAGTCCTGCAGACAGAGTGATGCAGGGCTGACTTTGGCAAGTGGGTGAGGGAATTTTGCTGAACAGTGACTCGAGCTCTGTGAGCTAAAAGCCAACAGTTTTCCTCCTCAGTTCAGCAGGTCTGTGCTGTTACTGAGAAACCATAACCAACTTCATGACATCAAAATGTACTGCTGGGCCATTCTTCTCCAGGGTCTCCTGTCTCCTCCATTCCTTTTTCTACTGGATGCAATATTCCTTGTTTTTTATGTGAATTGAATGGAAGGTTGAACTACAACAAAGTAGTGCAAAGAACAGATAGTTGGGAGAAGGAGAGAACACGAAGCAACTTCAACTTTACTATTAAAACGGAGTGAAAAGCAGATCAACTTCAGTGTAAAATATTTACAGTAAGACTTGGAATTTTCTCTCAAATTCCTTCCTCAAACCAGGCTTTTGAAAGGTTTGCTGAAGCTCACAAGCCTTAGGGGCCGGTTTGCCATATTCAGTTTCCACAGGCTTGTTTTCAGCAACTCTGGTGCAATTTTCACATTGTTGCAACATTTTCTGGATCAAATGCAAAGGCCTCAATGTCCCACCAAGTACCTGCTTGTCTTCTTGCTATCTGTGCTCCCACAGCATCGATATCTGAAATTGTGTTGCAGAGGTTGGAGAAGGGATTGTATAGGTTGCAAATCATCCAAACCGATTTTTTTACCTCTTACCATGAAGTACATTTTGGGATTTTTTCCTCCTGTCCTCTTACGAGTTGAATTACAGGAAAGTTTACATCAGAAAGGAGTGCCTGAATTAATCTAGTACTCCCCAAACTTCTGTATTGTTTTTCCACACAGGTACTCCCATCTTGGCTTTGGAGAGTGAGGGTTGAAATGCCTCAGTGCTCACTTACTTCTATTTTTTCCTCCCCTTATGGTTTCTCATGGAATTATAGAATGGTTTGAGTTGGAAGGCACCTTAAAGATCATCTAGTTCCAATCCCCCTGCCATGAGCAGGGATGCCACCCTCTAGATCAGGTTGCTCAGGGCCCCAGTGGAGCATCCACAGCTTCTTTGGACAACCTTTTCCAGTGCCTCACCACCCTCACTGCCTCAAGGGTAACAATGTCCTGTGATGTTTCTGATGCGATAGTTAGTACCAACATCACTTTAAATCACTTCTGAGGTCAGCATGTTCCCATATAATTTTTTTTTTTTTAACATTCCCTACTATCTCTTCTTCCCTCTTCCCAAGCGACATGGATCCTGAAGGCTCTTCTAAGCATTTATGGTATCATAAATGCACGTAATCATGAATATGAACAAAGGTAATGCGCTGCTTGGAGTCTATAGAGACGATGTGCTGAATATTTCCTTGCCTGATCAGATCTAGAACAAAGGCAGCAGGGGAGCAATCTGAGTTCAGGAGGAGATGAAGGACCATTGAGTTTAGGAATAGTTCAGGCCCATCTTGGAGTGCAGAGACCCAACCTGGTGTTGCATCTGCAGGCAGATGAGGAAAACTAAGATTTGCATTGGTTCCAATTTGCTTCAAGTGGAAGCAGGAATTGAAGCTACAGAAAAGCTTTTTTGACTGATTCCAGCCAAGAAAACAGGCAAGGTCAGCAAAGTCTTGCTCTTAGTTCTGAGCAGAGGAGAGCCCATCTGTCTGTTTGCCTGGGGCTCTGCAGGCAGCCATCTGCCTGGATAACTGAGCTGTGAAAAGCACAATCTGAAGGATGGAAGCAGAAGCCAAGGAGGAGCTGGACCTGCCTCTCACACCAACAGCACTCTGTGCAGGATGGCTGCCACCTGAGTGCCACCAGAGCAGAGCCATCCCAGCAGTGCAGCTATTGGACCCTGTGGCACTGCTTTAACCATCACAGAGGACTTGACTGGGTTGTATTTGCCTCTGTGGCAAACAGGTCTTGAGCAAACAGGGGCCACAGCACCATTTCTGGTTGGCTTTGGAGGTAGGGAAAGTGCATCTTCTCAGCAGAGGACCTGTGCTGTGCTTGGCTTGCTAAGCAGAAATGTCCTTATAGCAATATATGTTGTCACTCATCCGTGTCAAAGGGAGCCCTGTTTAGGTTTCGCCAGCAGATGTGACTATAACAGACGTGTTATAAATGTGATATCTCAGGGGGATATGGATCAGGCAGACCTGGTGAACTGTGGGGACACACGGGATTTTGCCTGATGTACGTTTTCTGTACGTGAGTGCAAATCTCAATAATTCCTCAAAAATGGCTCGGTATAATCACTAAACCTTGTTCTTTATCGGGCCAGTCTTGAGGGAATCTTGTTAAAGGAAAAACTTGCCTGTACTGATGTTTTTAACAGAGAATACTCATTGCTTAGTAAAGACCTGAGATATAATGAGCTGGTTTACAGTTCAGTTGTGTTTGTATTCAAGTAATATTTACAGTTTCCACACTAAAAGCAGATGAGAATCTTTTAATCTAGAGTAAATCTTTAGAAAGTTCACTGCTATTAATAGCTTAGTCTAATTTTGCATGAAATCAGGATATAAACTGTAATGGAAGATATGGGAATTAGGTTTTTTTACATGGTGCATTATACCATTACCATTAATACCAATGTTTTAGACTGTGTAGTAGAACTATCATTTATCTTAAGAATCTCACCTTTTTTTCCCATAGAAATTGGAATGTTTGGACTGAATTTAAATCCCTTCCCAAATGACATAAACAAAACCAAGACAGAAAAGGAAGTTATGCCTATATAATTATATCCATTTGCTCTCCTGCATTAAGTTACAGGAAAAATGCTTTCCCAAGTAGGTCACTTAATTTTAGAACAATTAGTAACAGCTATATCACTATTTTTTTCTGGGTATCCACTGAGGCTCTGTAACACATCAAATA
>VZTJ01003848.1:1284434-1305188 GCA_013397795.1 Orthonyx spaldingii
AAGAAAAAGAAAAGAAAAAGATAAATATGTTTTAGATGTGAAAAATGAAAGCATATAAACCCTTGTCTCTCACACCGCTGGGTGGTCTAAGAAGGTTATGCACTCTACCCAAAATTATATTTTTATCTTTATAAATAATTCTTCTCAAAAGGGGGTGACTAAGTGGTTTGTGAGAGGCTAAATTTGCACCATGCTGGATTTTTCAAGAACCTTTTTCCCAGGGCCGCAGGACCCATTGAACATCTGGAGGTCACGTTCACACCTGAGTGCCTAACCTGTGCTGCTCTGCTGCCTGGAGCACCAGCCCCATCTCTGGGGAAAACAGGCTGTGTGAGCCTAAACTGCTGGAACTCATCACTGCAATCCCTGATCGTGGCCTGGCAATGTCCAGGAGTGGCGTCATCAGCACAGACATGGAGGATGCTCTCTCAGCAAATTCCTCCCAGTCCCTGCTGAGGACTTCTGCCAGCACACCGGCATCCGCTGGGGCCTGCGGAAGGGGCACTCTTACTGTCACAGCTTTTCTGGCAGAAAACACTTGCACTGGTGCTATTTATAGAAAAAAGAATTGCACTTTTAGTAGCATAACTTTTCCCAGAGGGAGTGGTTTTCCTGCAGCAATGCAGTAGTTCCAAGAGTGCTTTATTTGCTGCTGAAAACTACTGATATTCCTGCAGGCTGGAGCACCATACACACAGCCCTTGTGCAGCTCCTATCTTCTTGCAAAATAAGGTGTTTGTGATATCACTTATTTTTACCATTCCTGAATGACATAAACCACCTAAGCAGAATTCTGTAGAGCTTTCTCTACTCTGAAGACATCTGCCAGCAGAGCTATCTCAGTCCTGGCTCATGCCTCACCACACCTCCCTCCAGCAGAGTGTGGCTGAGCCGGTTTGCTGTGCAGGTTTCTAGCATACTGCTGTGTCACCAGTAAATGCCTGGATAATTTTTAACCTCACACGGGATTGGTTTATCAGCTGCAGGTGGCCAAAATAATTATACACACTGCTCTCTGTGAAAACTGGGTCAACAGGATAGTACTTCTTTTTATGTTCTGTCAGGCTTCTCTGATTTACACCTAGGGTCAGACTTCAGGGAGAAAGATATTTGAGTTAGTGTAAGCAGCCATCACATCTATTCAGATGATGCCACCTTTCTAAGGCATTTTCTTCCCTCTAATTTTGCATCATAATGTTGGCTGTGATACAATCATTGCTCTTGACAAAACAAGAAAGGAGAGCCCAGGGGAAAAAATATTGATATTTATTTAAAATGAAGTATGATAGATAAATGCACATCCTCATTATGACAGGGCATGAAGACGTATGGACTTCCAGCACCACAGCTTTCCAGACAGACATCCTAAGGGCCAATGTGGTTAAGCTGGCAAAACTGCAGGTTTAGGAGTGCATCTTCCTTTGCCCATGGGATGTGGTTTTCCCAGACCAGTCCACTGTGCATTATGTATGTGTGTTTACACCTAGGAAAGCTGTAAGGTGACAGAGCTCTTCAGCTGGTGGGGTTGTGATCATTTCCATTGAGAGGTGGTGGTTGTTGTTGACATCAGTTTTGGGGTACCAAAGCCTGAGAATCACAGTGACAGCCCAGTGATTTGCCAAACCTTGGTATCAGTGACTTTGGAGGAAGAGCAGGGAAAGGTCAGGAATGACATATCCCTAGAGTGTGTTTCTATGTAATCTCTACCAACACGTGGTTGGCTTCTGCTTGTTTCCTTTCCTTTCTTTTCCTTTCCCATTGAGTGCAATGCTGGGTTCTGATAAGGATCTTGCACCTTTTGGATTCCAGCTAATTTGTTCACCTGACTGGCCGTGCCTTTGCTGGCACACGAAGCAGGCCAGGACCTGCTCCAGCCCAGAGGGTGAGAGGCATGGCATGGCTTGTGCTTAGGGAATTAAGCCTTCCTTCTCCACAGAGCAGGGCACTCTTCTCTACAAGGCCAGCTGGAAATTGTCTCCATGGCTTTGCTTATTTTCTGCTGTTTTGGTGTAGACCAATGGTAAGAATGAGACCTGCAAGGGGTTTTACTCTTAAAATATCCATCTGCAGAACGGCAATTACCTCTGGTGTGCTATGAGCTCCTGTGTGTTGGTAGACATAACTTCTCTAGACCATTAATTTTTTTACACGCTGGCACTATGTCACTCCCTGTTTGCATAGTCTCTGAAGGAAACAGATGCAATCTCTTCCAACTCTCCCAGTGCTGACGTCTTTCTGCGCTGCTCATCACTCTCATCAGCTGTTCCTGAGCTGCCTCTAACCCACAGTTGGAAATTCAAAGCCGGGCCCCTCCCCAGCTGCCGCTTTGATGTCCATTTCTCCCCCTCCACATCACCTACATCGCTCCCTTTGAACACCGACATCGTGATAAGGTTTATGAAATTACTTCCCGTTAGGATGAGGGCACCCAAACCCTGCGTGTCTCAGGACCATCTGCTGCTTCTGACATGGGCATGGGTAAGTATCTTCTAGCAGAAAGACAAGATTCATTGTGGAGTTGCCACAGTTTGTGAATCAGAGCCCTGGAATATATGCATAAACACTAATTAAACCCAATTTAAAAGTGTCTGATATTTATCGAGCTTCATTTAGTTAGGGATCAAAATTAAATTATTGATTAGTTACTGAGTGAAGCTATGTCAGTGTCATTCTCTAAAGTAAACAGAAGAACATTTACCTTAAGGGACCAATTCAGTTCTCAGTCAACTTCAGAAAACATTTGATTTGATGACACTTAGGAATATCATAAGCCTGAAAAATGTTTGCATTTAAATTGCATACCAGTTGAAATTTTGGGGGTTGAATTCTTTGCATAAT
Organism: Orthonyx spaldingii; assembly: GCA_013397795.1. Classification (NCBI taxonomy): domain Eukaryota; kingdom Metazoa; phylum Chordata; class Aves; order Passeriformes; family Orthonychidae; genus Orthonyx; species Orthonyx spaldingii. The sequence goes on from VZTJ01003848.1 coordinate 1,287,273, forward strand.
TCACTTCTCCTGAAAGTCAGATCTTGGAGGATGTCTGGATCTAGGGGTGTGAGTTTGGGGGTTTTTTTGGTTGTTTTTTTTTTTTTTTTTTTTTTTTTTTAAAGTAATTTAGCATTTAAGAGACAGGAGCCAGCAAAGCCTGCTTGCTCAGCAGCTTGTAGAAAGTTTTCCAAATCTGGCCAGATGAGGGGGGGAGCATCAACGATATCGCTGGCAGAATACATTACAACAGCTGTTGGAAAAGACCTTCAGAGGAACAGAATACAATAGAAATGCTGGATCAGAGTGAGAATTGCAGACAAGGGTCTGGGATCTGGTCTTGGAAGATACCCAGTGTTAGCAACTTCACTAGAAGGCTACAGCAGACCATTTGGAGACAATAAATCTCTGTGCAAATCTTGTCCTAATCCAAATAGGTTTAGGGATAATTTATACCAGCAAGAATAGAAGAGATACCAAGAATTTTCTGGAGAGGAAGAAACACTAATATTGACATTTCTTTCCTCGAATGCTCCATCTTGCTCTCCAGCACTATTTCTGTTTCAAATGGGAAAATAGAAGCTGCATATCTGCTACTGCTACTAATTTAAAAATTAATAGCTCCTTTTTCTTTCTTTCCCCAAGTAAGAACTTTTAACTTGTTAGTGGTTGGTGAGATATGCGGACCTTGGAGTCAACTAGAGTCTCACTGTTTATGTTACAGTAGAGCCTAGAGACCATAATCGGTGTTCCAGGTGCTACACAGATGGAGGCAGCCTGCTCCAAATAGCCTCAAAATAGGTAAGGAGGGGGCACAACAAAAAGATAGGGAGAATAGTGTGAGCTCAGGCTGCTAAGCAAGTTGGAGCTGGGAATTCTCTCCTGCATCCTCCATCACCCTGTGCTCCAGAAGGGGTTTTCCACTGCTTTCCTGAGTGTTGTATTTCACCAGTTCTAGCTGATTTCTAACTCACGTCACTGACATGGCCAAAACTCAGCCTACTGCCTTATTTTTAAATTTTTTTTTTTTTTTTTTTTGGAGAAGGGCATATGTGTATGTCTCCTCCTTGGAGATACCAATCCCATGAAACAGAAATGCTGCCAGAATTTTCACTCTAATGGTACAAAGGATGACACTACAAAAAGTCCTGCTGCTATTTTTATCCCTCATCCAGCTGCCCTCCATAGCTTTCTGTTTGTGTTTTCCTCTTTTACTAGACAACCTTGTCACCAAGAGAGGGTGGGGGCTGGAGCTGGGAAGAAACACCTAAACAAAGCTGGCTGCAAAGCAGAGGTGGGTTGGCTGTGGGGGTAGTGACAAGGAATTCTTCCTCCAGAGCCTAACTTTGTCCATGAACTCTAGTTCCACTTAATAACCTAAATTGCCTCAATTTTGTCCAGCCTCCCCACTTCACTCATATAAAGAACGATATAGGAAGACAAGGGTGAAATAACCTCTAAATAAAAGATGAGGTAATTTTGAAGGCACATTAGATTTTATATGTATTATGCCTTTTTATATAAGCCCACTGAGTGCTGAAGCATCTCCAGTATGGAGCTGTCACCTGGTATTTTCCACTTTATGGCAGTTTGCAGAAAATGCGAGTGTCTCTGGTGCAAATTACTCAGAATTCCTCACTAACTTTCTGGGGTAGGGAGTTGTGTTGATAGAGATGGGTTTGTTGTTGTTGTCTTCTGTTTTCCTCTAACCTTAGCCATCATTTTCAAAGGAAATAGAAAGGAACCATCTGTATATAAATCAAAGATCTTGCTGAGCTGAAAGAAGGTGTTTCCCTGGCAATCTGCTTGGGAAATGAATGTATGGGATTGATGTGGGTGAAATTCCGGCCGAAATTCAGCGGTTTTTGTTATACTGCCTGGATGATCCCAAACATCTGACCTTAAAATCTGTGAACCATACAGAGCAAGATTAGTGCTGGTACGGATAATGTAGCAATGCCACAAACATAACCAACTATTGGTCTGATATATTGCAAGATTTAGAGTTTCAGAATATTTTACACTGCCTGAAAAAGAACTCTTGAAGGGATTGCTGACTAGGAAATTTCTAATTTGCCTCTTCTGTCTTCATTTTCAGTCTTCTTTGGTGGATGAGCTGATGTGTTTTTGGCAAAGAAGAGTGTGAAGGCCAGGCATAGGACAGAGAGGCCACAAGCAGTAGGAGCTATTAGCCATGACATGAACTACTCTGTAGACCAAGCTCTGTTTCTACTTCTCTTCCCTGAAGGGCACAGGGGAGAAGAGATTAGCTGTGTCACTTCCGATGGAAATCAACTTGCTGGAAGGGAATCGCTGGAAGGTCTGAAACCTACTTGGCTACATTTATACTTGTCAAGTCTCATGAATTATCTCGGAGAGTCTCTCACTTGCTCACCCCATGTCTCATCCCAGACACTGGCAGCAGGGTGACCTGACCTCATTCTTGCAGTGGGACCTCGAGGGCCAGTGTAGCTTTCTGGGGAAAGTTACCAGTTGCATCAGGATTAGCAGATGCAGTGCTTGGAAATCAGATTATGTACACTCAAGGGTGACCTCACACCCATTGGAGACTTGGTGGAAGAGAATCTTCCAATGCTACTAGTCAAATTATCTGACTTCTGAAATCTCACATATATGGTTAGAAAGATCAGAAATCCTCCAACAAAAGTCCTCCAACATTCTCCTCACCATTTTTATTTTTTCTTTCTTTTTTTTTTTTTGGACAGAGTGTGATGCAGGAAGGAATAAATCTTTCTGATCTTGTTGCACCACGACTGTCATTAGTTATAGTATGTTCAGAGACACATGGACTCCAGGTTAAGAAGGAGGCAGTGATTAGCAAATTTCACCCCCCTTTCCCCTCTGGCTCACTTAGACTGTAGAACTTCTCCCCAGAAATGGGATTAAGTCACAGGTTTGATAAAGAGATCTAATCTTGTTGTAAAGGATCTAAGTGAATCCTCCTCTCACTTGGCAAACTGGCCCAGCGTTTAATCATTCTTACCCTGAGGAAACGGCATCTTGTTTCAAGGTCAAGTTTATCACATTTCCACTCCAGCTACTGAAACCTTTCTTGACTTTCTAGGAGGAGAGTTCCCTGGGAGCTGGGTTAGCTCACTGTTCTGAGGTGCCCAGCACTTCAGTTCAGTGAAGTGACCTCTGCATTGGTTTAAGGTGCTCCCAAACTGCAGGAGGGGTACAGCTGGGAGGAAGCTCGGGACATACCAGCCAGAAGGAAGAGAAACAAGTTCCTCCCTCTCTGGGAGACAGCAGTCATGCTTACAGGGAGGTGGAGAGGAGGGTTTACCTCCCCAGTTAGCTCAGTGTGCTGTGTTCTGCTGTGTCAGTCATCCTTGCTCATAAGTCTCCAAAGGGACTGGATTCACATCAGAGTGCAACCAAGAGGGTTGGGACTCCCCTGGTTCCATGGTGTGACACTGACCCCACTGCTGCACAACCCCTGCCTTGTGCCTTTTGGGTTGACTGGTGGCCAGGTTTGCCCAAGGAGCTTTTGCTGTGTACCAAACCCCTGCAGGGCTCTGGGATCTCAGGCAATGCTGTGAGACTGACCCAAACTGTTGTGAGCATGCCCTTATCCCCTCACAGAAGTGCTCTGTTTATTCTGCTTGGAGACCTGGAAGAAATGCTCCTGGCAGAAACTCCTGTTATATGGACTTGTTTTGGCCCATAAAAAGTGCATCTACAGGAAGAGGTTTTGAATTGCCTGCTGTAGGCCTGTAGTCAAAACCTCAGACCTTTTCTACTATGTCCCTGGTCCTGGGAAAAGAGTCAAACCTGCTGCCTGTTGTTGGCTGAACAAATCCCTTATTATTCCAGCCAGAGCCATCCAGGTCTCCTGGCCTGCCTTGACCCTGCGCTCCTCAAACCATTATTGCAACAGTGACAAGGGAAGATTCAGGCCAGCTGTCTGAGAGTGGCCAAAGCAAACGAGGAGGGGCTGGGGCACCAGAGCCAAAACCTCTGCGTGCAGCTTGCAGGGAGCCAGGGCACGGGGTGCAGGGCTCCATCCATCTCCTAGAGGACCTGGGGCCAGAAGTTGGCTTCACATTGCTGGAATTCGGCCACAAGGGAGAACTCACCCGAGGTAAATCCCTGGAGTCCTCTGCTGAGTACTTTATTGATGTCTTGGTTAACCACTTGTGGTATGAGCCAAGCATGTCTGTGAAACTCACTGCTCTAGAGCTGCCAGTGTAAGAACCTTCTGTCACTAGAGGAGGGAAAGAAGGATGGGGGAGAAAGGAAGAACATATGTTCCTTCTTGTAGTCCTTCTGGTTAGCATGAGGGAGTGGGAGGCATGTGTGTGGTGGAGTGAAGGCATTTTTCACTGCACATTCATTATTGCCATGAAATGAATGGTTTTTTTCCAAGTAAAGCATATAGTGCCTAATGCCTCGCACAGCATTGGAGACATAGAAAAACTCAATGTCCTCAAATACCTCAAGAAACTTTTTCTTAAGTGTGCAGGGTCTTGACTCCACTCCAGCTGAAGATACTCAGGCCAACCCCATCCACATCTCTATTGAAATGTCAGCCCGTCAGTGGTGGCTTTTCTAATGGGCTGCTAGCAAATTCTCCTCTGCAGCCTTTGCAGTCTTGTCCTTGAACATCTAAAAGAAATAGTTTTACAGATGTAGCTGGTACATATTTGCTTGTACCTCAGTCCTCTGGTTAAAAATTGCTAGTGGGTGTGGACAGCCTTGTCATCCTGGATGTTCCTGTCTTCCCCTGGCTCACCTTCACTACTGAATAATCTGCAGCCTTTCATCTGTCAGAAAGGAAGTGTTGTGAAACTCCCTGTGCCATCTCCAAGCTGGCTCCTCAGTTAATGAAAAGGGGAGTGTCTCCATGTTCCTACGTGTTGACTAAGTAAATCTAGAAATGATCCTTTGGCTATCACTGCATTCCTTAATGGTTTTTATTTTTTAGTGTGTATGTGTGTGATTATCTGTTGAAGCAATAGCAAATGTTGATAGTAGGGCTAAAAAGGAGACCGTGTCCTTGTGCTTGTTTTAGTAAATGAAATGATTTTTTGAACAAAAGAATAAATATTGGTTAGAACACTACAGTGCTTTGCTCATAATAAGCTCAAAGTTGGGTTGTTCAGGAGATGAACTAGGCTTGCAAGTTCAACATTCAGCTAACAAAAATAATAAATAAAAGTAAAACAATTGTTCTCAAGCACCTGCTCTTCAACTAAAAATGTCATTGAAGGTATTTGTGCTTGTCACTGAAGGAAGGAGATCATTCACGAGCACAGGTAGATTGAACTGAGACGACTGAGGCAGTTACTGCATTTAGCTGTCCTCCCCATTTCTCTCCTGGTGGTCAGCATCTTGCTGAAACGCTGGTGAAGCTGATCTGGAACTACAATTCTCAAAGTCCAAACCAAAGTTTCCTTTCACCTGCCTTTCTGCAGACTGCAGCGCCTGTGGGTCATTTTGTTGGGCTGCCCCAGTGGCAGGGCTGGCAATCTCTGTGAGCAGTAACTGCTCCAGCCATCTCACTAGTGTTTGAGAAGAAGGCATTAACTGACTAATTTTAATTTACAGCAGCTGAAGATGTGGTCTTACCTTGTTTGCTTTCTAAAGTCATGTGTGGTTCTGGTGGGGAGGTGCAATTTGGCCACTCGTGCGGGAGAACCAAATGATTAGATCTGATCTGTAGGTAAATAAATATCCATCAATAACTTGGCCTCAGTTGTCTACTGCAACCTTGTTTCTTTGTACAGAGACCACTGACTTTAATAACTAAGGTTCAACCTGTGGCTGTTTAAGTAAGATCCTGAATGAGCTTTTTCATAGTCACTGCAGCTTTGCAATCTTCCCTCTGGAAGCAGTTATTACCAACATTCAGAAAGCCATTGTTGCTCTCAAGCAGTAAATGTGTATGAAACACACACACAGAGTGAATGCTACAAACCCACAGACTTGTGTGACTGTTTAGTCCCCTTTTTCTGCCTGGCCAGTGTCCTATCCTGATGGCATGGGGGGACATCTAATGGTTGAGTAACAGACCATAAGGAAATTTTCCATTGTATATCTTGGTTGATGTTTTTATCAGAATTTGTCTCTTCTTTGCCACTTTTCACCTTTAAAATTGTCAGTTTTACTGATTAACTTGTTTAGTTTATTCACTTTTAGGGGAAAACTGTAATCATTAGCTGTAATTTCAATCTATTTAGCAAACTCCCTTCTAAGCAGAAATAACAGAGAGAAACCTAAGAATACTCATCTGCCTAATTTAGCAAGAAAGATACGGGAATGACTTCATTGTGAAACAGAAATATTTTCAGTAGAGAAAATACTGGTTGTTGAACTCTGCTCAGTCTAGCACAGAAAGACTTAATCAGAAACAAGGGCTCTAAACTCAGTGAAAATTTTGCCACTAAAATAGCTTGTTTGTTTTATTTTGTTTTGGGTTTTATTTGGGGTGTTTCGCATTTTTTTTTTTTTTTTAATTTTTTTTCAGTCTGGGGTAGGGTCCTGAAGGAAAGTACTGGATCTTGCATTCCTTGATGTTTTCAGATCAGGCCTGTATGCATTTTTGCAAGATGAGCTTTAGTCAAACCTAAACTCCTACACTCAGCCTAAGAGTTGTGGTTTAATGGAGAATGTCATCCAAGAGGCTAAGCTTAATCTTTTAATGGGCCTGTCTGGCTTTAAATTTATGAAGAAAGATTTGGTGCCTCGGTGTCCTTGAAAGACTCTCCTGACTGCAGGTTTGGTTGGCACATAGTTTTGTAGTTCCTTTGACCACAGTTTCTTGTCTTTTTGCTTGGATGGAACTCTTTATATTAGCAGGGATTCTGTCTTTTTGTGCTCACCTTTAGGTTCTTCTCCTGCCCTACTCTGACACTTCAACTCAACCATTTTATTGCCCAGAAGGGATGGAGGCTACTGCAGTTAAAGTGTACTCAGGATAATACAATTTTCCTTCTGCTTTGGTTCTTGTACATCCTAAACCTGCATGTGGTGTCCAGATGTTGCCCTACAGATGTCTGTAGCTACTGAAGAAATTCCTACATAGCTCATCAAGTTTTCTATCCAGATCTTTTTACTGTGAGGAATCCTTCAGGTTACCACAGCTGCAGGTTACACAATATGTGTGGATGTTCTGCTATGGCTTGGGTAAGCAATCGCTTGGCTGATTACTCATTGGAAAGCAGAATAATTAATAATGTTAAATCAAATATAACCTAATCTAAAGGCGTAGCTGATGATGTGCTTATCAACATACTTTGCTGATTTTTATCAGGTGGAAAGTTGTATCTTAGAAGATTAAAGGAAAGAAAAAGAAATCTTAATACTCAGTGATGAAAGTATTGGTGGCATGAGTGCAATCTGCAGATCTAAGACAATATTATTTAGGAAAATGAATTTGCTGTTTCAGAGTATTAGTGAACATGCCTGAGGTTTTATTGTTGAACAGAATACCTTGCGGAGTTCATCCACATCAGCCCTAATCTGGCTTTTGCATGGCTCTAAAAAAACCTTCACACCAGCAGGAAGCCAAACAGAGGTACCAGGCTTCAGAGAGGGGCAGAAATCCATCTGGGCAGATGAGGTTTTATGGTCAGGCCCTGCAATTAGCTATGATTTGGCAATGGGTAGCAGAAGCAAGAAATGAAGCAGGATTATGGGACACTGATAGCAAGAAATCAGAAAATGAGCTCAAATTTGGGATCTGCCTGTCTGTCTTCCTAAGGCACTCCCAGCCTTTGCCCGAGCTGGGCTGGAAATGAACATGTGAATGCAGTGTATTACATCAGAACAGAGGGTGGTGTCTCAAACAGAGGCCAAAGCAGAAGCTGTTGATGGAAAAATGGATTTATTAAATGTATACTAAGGGAGGAGAAGCTTTTTTATCTGAGATATTTAAAACTAATGTAAATAAATACATATGTTTTGGTCTCCTGATTTTCCAGTGTAAGAAGGAGTGAACAGTAGATTACTAAAATAAAGCAAGATTAAGACAGATTAAGCAGAAATATTATTTATAACATTTTCAAAGAATTTCCTTTCTTGTGTCCTGTGGAAATGAAGAAACCTGTTCGGTCACTGGATAAAGGTGGAAATCATGATCAGTTGGAGCTGTGTTTGTTGATGGTGTTTGATTTTAAACTGTGTGATTAACAAAGCTTGAGATGGCAGCAAAGCTTTCATTTTTACAATTCAGAAATTAAAAGCCTTAAATGACTGAAACTTAAGGGCAATTTGACATGCACTTTATGCAGTGTCATATAATGATATTTTTTTCTGGAGGGATAATTCTTTTATGACTTACACATCAAATGTCTCATTCATACTGGAACATATGACTAAAACACACAGAATTGTGCCAGGAAGGGGCTTTTGTAGCTAACATCTAGGTAACATCAATTTAAGGAAAGAAGAAAAGATAGATTAACTGGAACCAAGTCACAGATTTCTAGCTAGAGAAGGTTACAGGCATATGCAATCAAGCATGACATTTGTTGAATTAAAGTATTTGTGAAATGCAAAGGTGGTGAATTTGATTCATTAGGCTTTGATGGTGCAGAGCTGCACAGGTCTTTGCATATGCACTAGTTCAGCTTCAGACCTGACAGAGTTGAGATCTGACAATGCACCTTAGATGATTTTTCCTCTGACTTCACACCCTTGGCTTCATTTTCCCCAAGAAACTTTCCTCACTGAAGAATATGTCATCCTCCTTCTCCTGTTAGACAGTGCCTGGCCCCACAGAGGTTTTCAATGTGCAAGGCAAGGTACTTATTCAAAGACTGATGCAAAATATTTATATCAGGATCTGAAACTTGAAATAATCCACTTATTTTCCTTTATTAATCCTCCTCAAGTTGGTTTTGCACTTGGTTTTGAAGTTTGCTTTTTTTAATCCATGTCTCTGGCCAGTGTCTGCTTTTACTGGACTATGGGAACACCTCAAGTATATGTGAAAAGCAAAGGCAAGATAGAGAAAGGCGATGCAATTTAAGGTCATATAGGAGGCTTATATTCAAGTGTTGCATTTATTTTAAATATCTATGAGTGAGCACCCATTTTAATTGAAATGGGAAAAGAAATTCAAGGGATCTCTCACAATTTATCTTTAAAGTGATTCTCCATTTCCTGAGGCCAAAGGAAGTAGAAAAAACATTAGACTTTTCTGCCTAAAATTTGCTTCTCAAATTCTGTCCTTTAACAGATAAAAGACCCTTTAGTTCTCTTTTCTCTGCCACACAATGAAAAATTTCCTTAAGAAATCCTATGCCGTTTTTTGTTGGTTTTTTTTTCGTCAGCCACACATTCTTTTTGTCTTACACACCCTGGATTTAATGTGCAAAGACAGAAACACTTATAAAACTTTGCTTTGGCACAGTAAAAATGGCAAATCACTGCAAAGTGGGCAGTAGATATTTTCCTTATGCAATAGCTGTAAAGACAGCAAACTGTTACCATCAGCACAAACGCTGAAGTTGCCACCCTTGTTTAGAGTTCCTGAAACACAAACCTTTTCAACATCCCCCTACATTTCAGAGAGACAGAGTTCTCTGCAGCAGTTATGGGCCCTACATCAAGTTTTTTCTCAGAGGCTTTTGCAGCAATTCCAGAACAATTTGTGTCAGTGGAAGCGCTGTGGTGGGATGAACACAGTGCTCCAGCCAGAGTCAGCACTTGAAGTTGTGAGGACCAAAATAATTCTGGGCTTTCTCTGCCACCAGCATAGAGAGGAAAGTGTCATGGGGAGGCAATTCTGACTTTTTCCATCTCCACAAAATACAGACCGAGTCTTCAGCCTGCATGAGAGGGGATGAATCCAAACCTTGCTGCTTCTGTGAATGTAGTTATTAATCCTGTGTCCATCAGCTAGCTGAAAAGTCCATGAAGTAGAAGGAAAGCTCTTTGTATCCCAAGTCTTGAAAAGTTAATACTCTTGTGTGCTTTAACTTATATTCTAGATTTTAGAACAGGTTTCCTAGCCTTGTTTTCAAAGAAAAGGAGGCATATGTTACAATGCACTGCTTAAATGTGTCCGTATGTCTTACGCTGGTGCATTTTGGACCTGTTTGCTGACTCTGGTCATAGTGGAAGGGAACAAAACTGTAAACATAACTAGGTTCTTCTAAAGCTAGTGAAATTTGTTGGTTAGATTAAAAAAAAAAATTCTGTACATGCCCTCAGCTCTGGGAGAAGTAGAGAATTCACCCTGGAGAGGAGTCCTGATGACACCTCAGACATGGGAAAACTTCACCTACATCTTGTGTCACAGGCAGAAATGAGAGCCAGCCACAAGGTGCAGATGCCTCAGAAATCAGCTCTCAGGAGTACTGGTGTTCATGTTGATACACTTTGAAGCAAAGGAAGACACACAACCTCTCTGTCTCCTGCCCTTAAATGTAACCATACGTGTCAGGATCCGCAGGTCAGTCTTCTGAGAAGATCTGGGATTAACAAAATAGCAAGTGAAGGTGAGTTGGAGGGGTCCACTCCAAATGTGAATTTCCCAACTTCCTATGAATGTCTGCTCACGTTGACTTTAAATCCACTGAAACAGCCTTGGGTAGCACCGTTTGGACATAGGATCAGGGCAAGCCTCACACGTGGGTGAGCCCCTGTGCTGTGGGCATCGTGGCCAGCATGGTTTCAGCAATTTACTTCCAATTCATTGGTGCATATCGACTGAAGGGAAAATCTGACGTGTGCCCTGCAGAACAGCTGCCTCTGTCTTTCCTACTCTGTTAACTTGTAGCCTTCTTTCTATGGAAATATTTCTCATAGCAACTTATTCTAAGGGTTGTCCTTCTAAATTGGGCAGGAAAAGCCTACATAAGCACTAAACCAGTCATTTTCTGCAGCAACTTCTGGCACATTCCTTCAGCCAGAGTGAGTATCATTTTTATTTCTTGTTATATTTTCCCTAAGCTTTTCTTGGTTTGTGTTCCCAGATGTAAAAATGCTGTCAAGGTGAGGGAACCGGACAAAACCCTGTTCTATGACAAAGGAAGGACTAAATGCTGGGAGTGATGTCTGAGATGGGTTTGATGCAGATGCTTTTAATCTGGTGTTTGGAAGATCCCACAAACAAAAATGAACAAATCCCACAAAAGGAAAACATGTCTCTTTAAACTACGTATAAAAGCCTAAGAGCCAAACAGATGTGTGATATACAAGTTACGAGCCATGGGTGAAACTTAAGAATTTAAAAACTATTTAAAACTCTTGTAAATGTTCAAACTGTAGACTCAATGATATTTGTATTTTGAATTTTGCTTCTTCTACAAAGGGTGAATTTTGTTTTAGACATAGAGTGGGAAGTCATCTCCTGGTTGACTAAGTCTGTTCCCATTCTGTTGGAGGCAAATATGCCATAAAAATGTATTTAGTAAATTTATCGAGTTCCACAATAATTCTGTTTATGCTTTGGGGTTTTTCCTATGGAAGTTTCTAGAGATTAATATCTCTGATTGAGAGTTTTTTTCTTCCAGTTTCCAAGCTGACTGTATTCATGGCTGGTGTATACTCGATTCCCTCTTGAGTCAACAAAGTCCTTCAGCTTAAATGTCTTTTTTCACTCCATAGTTCAGACCTACAGTTATAAGGGAAAAAAAAAGTTGTATTCCTGACAATCTGTTTTCCTGTCCATTCTCATTTTAATTTGCTTTGAAAAATGTGTTGCTGGAATTGCACACATATTCTCACATTTTGGTATGGTGGCTTTAATCCCTCTTCATTTTTTCCTTGAAATATCACATCCCTTAACAGTTTAAGACTGCTTTATCCCTCTTCACCGTTATAACATAATGATTGCATATAGTTCTTTGTTGACTGTATGCACAAAATATTTTGTCTCTCTTTCCTTAGCCTCTATTTGTGACAAATATTAGTGCTGTTTATTCCCAGCTGTGGGACCTTGCATTTAATACTATTGCATTCCAGTCCATCTCTATTATTCCAGGTTCTCTTTTTCTCCTTGTATGATAGTCTCGTCCCACGCAGCATAACCAGTGCCTCCTATCTCCACAGCAACAATTTCTCAGTAAAAATATTCAGTCTTGGGGTTGATGATCTCCAGTCCAGTTTATTTGCATTTCTCAAAGTTGCTTTTTACCATAGTCTTTTGGTTTTTCTCCCAAAACAGCAAATAAAGGTGCGCAAACCCTTATTTTTTCGTTTCCCATTTTGCTCAGTTTAAATAATTTTCAAGTTAGCAGCTACATGCTAAATGTTGTCTGCTGTTCTGGAGAGTATCACAGCACAATTGCACCTTCTTGTTGAACATGCCTGTTTGTTCTTATAGATAGAGAATATTTATTTATCCAGACAAGGAAGGAGGAAAGAGAAGGACTTTGGAGCACCAGCTCTTGCGGCCTCTCCCCATGCCGAGCACATCAGGCTGCTTTCCAAGGGACTGTAAGAACATGCCTCTCACTCCAGGCCTTTATCCTGAGACTGTGGTGGGTACCACTACTGGGATTTTTAAGAAAGTATTCTTCATGAGTTTGGACCACAGAATCACAAAATAATTTCATTTGGAAGGGACCTTTAAAGATCATCTAGTCCAAAACCCCCTGCCACCAGGTTGCTTGGAGCCCCATCCAATCTGACTTTAAATGTTTCCAGGGATGGGGTATCTACCACCTGTCTGGGCAATCTGTTCCAGTGCTTTGCCACCCTCATTGTAAGAAAATTCTTCCTATTTCTAGTCTAAATTGACCCTCCTGCAGTTTAAAACCTCTACCCTTTGTTCTACCACAACAGGCCCTACTAAAACGTTTCGTCCCAAAGATCTAAAGATTATTACTGCATAATGGGCTCCCAATATGTTGGTTGTGCACTGCAATATCGAATTCCCATGAAGGTGGCTCTTTTTCTTTCTCTCCCTATAAATTCTGTTCTTGTCATGGCACAGCTGTGTGTAAACATGTGCTATGTCTGATAATTGTTTGGTGGCTGTGGCAACATGTTCCTGCCACATAAACTACACAAACATAACCTTGTCACCTCTGATGCTGTGTCCCCACTAACTTTCTGTAAATCCAGCTATTGCTCATTATATTTTTATGTGATGTTTGGTTTTCTTCACTTCCTTCTTCCCAGATTTTGCTCATTTCCAAGCATACACATGCATTGTCCCTGCTTTTCTTTGTGATACCACTCTGATTGAACCTAAGACTGCCATGTAGCTATATAATGTCGAGAGCTGGTGCAACACCTGGTGTGCTGCCAAAGCTTCTAGGTGTTACTGAGCTACAAAGGAAAAGAGATAACGATGGTGTGGGAGGGAAGAAAAATGTATGGTGTGGACAAAATTTCCCTCTCTTTTGTATTAGCCTGAATCTGTGTAAAAAGTAGCAAATGTAGGAAGAGTTTTTATGCTCATGTGGGAAACAAACTGAAAACCAGAAATTTTGGTGAGGTTGAGTTAGATGGCAAAGTACTGAATGGCTGCAAATATATCTGGTTGGTCCTGAAGATGGTCCTGATGAATTCTCCACAGTATCAGCTGTGTCGAGTGCATTAACCTCATTACCAGGGGGGATGTTGCAAATGTACTGAGCCTCTTCTAAAAGCAGCTTCACTTAATAGATAAACCATGTTATTGGAGGAAAAGATCTGTTTTACCACAGACTCAATCCAGCTTCCTGCTGCACCTGGCAGCTTCCTTTAGATAAATGACATGATCTGAAGGGATGGGAACCAGGTTGCATGTTTGGAGTAGGAATGAGAGTGCCCTTCTTTCCCAGTGACCTGCAAACCCAAACCACACAGGAGTGATAGTGTGGGACAGTCTGTCCTATTGACACGGGCTTGAGATTTACATGGAGTGGGTATCTCGGTTGTCTTGCATACTCCTTTATCCACAGATAATGTTCTTATCCTTCTTTCTGCTTAATTCAGTCATTGTTTTTCCAATTCCTTACTGACTTTCCTGCCTGCAACTCCCTACAACACAGATGGCTGGTTCCACTGTAAAACTGATAGTAGCAAGATCAGGATATAACTCCTGCAGACCTTTTCTGAGGTTAATATAGGTGTGAGCCACAATTTCTGGGAAGTCTTTGAAATAAAGTACACTGTGGGGTTCTTAAGTGATCTTCCCGCCTTTTTTCCAAAGGGTTTTGTGGCTGGCAGCCTCCTGTTAATCTGGTCTATTTGAACTCCAGCAACATACAAGCCAACAAAGGCAATTAAAGTCTGCAGTAATGATCAACTCTGGGAAATGATCGGCATGGATTAAAGCAAATCTAAGGGGTAATTGCTTGGCAACAAGTTCCATAACCCTGAGTGTTAAGTACAGGAGGGGACTTTGAAACCCTGGTAATTACATCAGAAAACCTGTTTGAATAATGAACCTTGTTCTTTTAGCTGGATTGAACTGAAAAAAAAAAGTTCTTCTTTTAAAAGAATCCAGTATTTTGTTTGCAGGAGATTTTATCTACCTGAGATACTGCTACAACTTTATTGCCAAAATATGTGGGTATATCACAATCTTTGATGTATTCAACCTTAGACAGGGAAGTGCTGCTCTGCTTTGCTGGTAAGAAGATGAGGATAAGGTACAGAGGTTTGGCCACACACCCAAATGGGCATAGGAAGTTTGTGGAAAGATTTCATTTGACCCAGGCGGCAAGTCCTGAATGCACAACTTCTGAATTTTCAGTTTTATTTGTGTCTATTTGTGCTGTTATTTTTTCCTGCACCTTTGCTTCTGGTAAGTATGGAGGGGAAACCTGTGGTCACCGTTAAACAGCACTGTGATTTATTGCTCTCTTATGCAACGTTTAGTGTGCACCATCAAGGGAGTTGCTCATGGGGGTCACTAACATCATGCTGGTAAAGAAAGGCACAGCTTATGCCCTGAGAAGGGAGACAAAGTTTGTATTCAACCAAAAGTAGGAGGCAGAGGTGAGGCGGTAAGGAGGCTGATCCCTGTACAGATAGCCCAGCCCTCTGATCGTTCCCGTTCGGGTTTGCTCACAGGCAGATTGAGGTGGAGTGGCCATCGCCCCTTTTGACAGGATCAGTTGGACAGGCCCATCACAAACATCAGGACAGCAGGAAGGTTTCTGGACAATCATCTTTATGATATACACATGGCATCATTAGGGCGGTTCGGGTTTTTTGTTTGTATGTTTGTTTATGTTTTCTTCACCTGTCTTACACCTAAACTGTGGGATAGAGGCAAATAATTTCATCTCTTAAATGTACTCACACTCTGCCAGCACAGAGTTTGTATTTTCTGAACCACTGGGTATTTGCAAGTAAACTCTTCCTGTGTTCTTCTGGTTCATTTTTGAAGAGGTGATTTATGAGCAGTCAGATTAGTAGTGGATGAGCTGGCATGTCACTATGTGTCATGTACCCCTAAATCACATTTTTATTAAAGAATTCTCAGGCACATGAATCTTATTTAGGCATGCTGACATGAATAATATTTAAAGATTTGTACACACTGGTTCTCAAATTGTTAGAGATGGATTAGAATGACCGTCAACTGAGGATTTCAATAAAATTTTCCAGTGTGGGAAAGGTTCAAATTAAACAAAGGTGTGAAAGTGAACTTTATTATGTTTGGACCACAGTGAAGGTCCTCTAGTGTTGGAGAGCTAAGAACATCTTGCACATCAGGGCGAGGTCCATAATTTTTAGATCTCAACATCATGAGCATCTAATATAGCCAAGGGAGATCCAGTCAAAGCAGTTAATAGAACTGGAAAGATGCAATTAAGAATGTAGGAAGCTAATGAGATAAATTGTGTCACCATCTTCATTAATTTGTTTGTCTAATTCTTTGCTGCATGTAAAGACATCTTCAGGTGACCTGCCCAGATACGGACACATACTTTGGTAGATACACATCAGCTGTTGTGAATTTCAGCTCGAGAGTTTTGTTTTGTTTATTTTTTTTATTTCTGTTTGTGGATTTTTAAAATCTTTTTGTCTGTTCTGTACTTATTTAGACATCTGGGATAATCATTAGGGATTTGTTGTTTTGGTCACTCAGTGAATAACAATTTGTGGGTTTGTTTGTTTGTTTGTTTTTGTCATTTGTTGTTTGGTTTTGCTTGTTTTGTTTGTTTTAATTGTTTTCTGGTTTCTAAACGTTTTCCAAGCACTGTGTTCAGCTTCCCTGGAGAAGCTGTTCCAGGAAACAAGCTACAATCTACTCATTTTCATAATCACAAAATTAATGGCTTGTTTGATGTTTTAAGTATCCCCATAGTTTTCCACAGCCGATAATATATTAAACCCAGGAGACAATGGTGGTGTGCATGTGAGGAAGCCTTCAATATGTATTAGTTAGAAATATTTTAAAGATATAAGGCCACTTGTAAACAGTAATTTCTGTAACAATATTACAAGTAAATCTCCACATAATGAAAATAATTCCTCAGAGGTGTTTGGCTGGCATTTTTCATCTCTCTGTGATTTCTTCATCTGTAGCTCCAAAAGTGAATTTTTCGTTGGCCTGGGTGATCTGTTGTAAAAGTTCTGATTGAGCCACCCACCCCCAAAATTGTACAGGATTCTTGTGATAGCAGAAGCAGCAATTGTTCCTTGATGTTGTTATGGGCTGGAGTTTTACTGGTTGCATGCCAGCAGCAGGCCGTGCATGGGGAACAGCTAAGGGGTGATACACTTTCTCATGAAGGAGTTTAAAGAGCAGAGAGAGAGAGAGAGATCAGACAAAAAAAGAAACCTGATCTTTGCTGAGGGCACGTGCAGATGAGAATTTTTCTTTCAAAATTAACTGATTGCCAGATCATTTGAGTTAATTCATATATTAGATAAAGGCAACACAGATACTCCTCTAACATTTATTCCAGGACTGAGGGGGGTCTGTGTTACCCTGTGGGAAGGGTAGCTCTAGATCATTTTACTCTGCAAATGCTCTATTGAAGTTAATATAGAGGGAAAATCTCCAGGTAGATTATATCCTACAAAGTATTTCTGGGATGTGCTGTCTCCTAGAAAATATTTTGCAGAGGACACACTACCTACAGTAAAATTTCATATTACATGTTATCAAATTAGCCACATTCTTCTAAAAAGAGATGTCCTGCTGCTGGTGCCTCCAGCTGTAGGTTTGCCTTCTGCTCACCCTGTATGTGATGTCAGGTGCTTGTAGCTCCTGGGTGAGCAAGCTCAGATCAGACAACCAGGGGACAGTTTTCATGAGATCAGCAAGGCAGAGTGTGTCACCTCACAGCCTCAGTTTCTCTGGGTGTGCTGCAGATGGATGGCAGGAGGATGTTGTCACTTGGAGGTGGGGACATGGCATCCTGTGCTCAGAGAGGGTTTGGTGTCAGGTACAGTGCTGGTCACAGAGGTTCGACTCTGTATCTGTGTCTCAGCAGGGCCTGAGGGCAGCGATTTGTGAGGACTCTGGAAAAGCAAGTCCCCTTCTCATGGAAGGGGAAAACCTGTGAAATCCAACCCTACCTGCCTCATCTGGGAGATGAGAGAACTGAAAGAGAAAGGCAAGAAATGGTGGGTGCAGGCCCAAGCTCTGGAGGCACTTTTCCCTGATCTAAAATCCTCTGGAGGTGCTTGTCCTTGGTCTAAAATGCTGTGGAACAACCAAGAGCCTTCCTGTAACCCTCTGACAGGAGGGCAAGCCAATGACACCCAGGCACATGTCAACAGGCAGAAAGACTTGATAGGAATTTGAGATTTTGAGGTACTGAATCCCTCCTAAAACCACTAACTTCTGGGAAGATAAGGTTGCTCAGCAAATTCTGGCCCAAGGGAAATTTCATAGAAGAAGCACCATGGGCAAAGCAGTAGAAAATTCCAAAACCAGATGGTGTTTATTGCTTTATAGTGAAGCCAAACAGGAAAGAGGGGGAGAAACTGAGAAGGAATAAGTAGCTTTATCTCAAGTCTTTCATCCAAATAGCTCTTTAAAATATATGTTTGGATTTTTTTTTTTTT